>JANHGL010023271.1:103961-251296 GCA_024611195.1 Ceyx melanurus | reverse complement strand
CGCCTCCCGACACGCCCCGTCCCGCCTCCCGGCAACGCCCCGCCTCCTGGCCACGCCCCATCCCGCCTCAGCCTCCGCTCCCTGCGGACCGGCCGCGCACGTGACGGTGGTGCCGGCGGAGCGGCGGCTCCCTCAGCCAATGGCGACGCGCCGGGCCCCGCGGGGGCGGGACGGGCCCCGCCGCGCCACGGCGGCCAAGTTTCCTCGGGGTGGGCCGGGAAGCGCGGCGGGGCCGGGCCGGAGGCACCGGGAAGGAGGCACCGTCATGGAGGAGGCCGATCCGAGCGAGCGCAGCCCCTTGCTGAGCAGCGTGGAGCGCGGGCGGGCGGCGAGCAGCGCTTTCCAGGGGCGGAGGTTGGCCTGCGCCGCCGTGCTGCTGGCCGAGCTGCTGGAGCGAGTGGCCTTCTACGGCATCACCTCCAACCTGGTGCTCTTCCTCAACGGGCCTCCCTATGGCTGGGAGGGTGCCCAGGCCAGCCAGGCCCTGCTGCTCTTCATGGGCATCACCTACCTGGTGTCACCTTTCGGCGGCTGGCTGGCTGACGCCCTCCTGGGCAAGTTTGGCACCATCCTGCTCAGCATGGCACTGTACCTGCTGGGCATGCTGGCCTTCCCTGTCATCGCCGCGCCGCACACCCGCCAGGGCCTCTGCGGGGACATCCCCTTGTTCCCCGTAGAGACCTGCTCCTCTCCAGCGGCCAACGCCACCGTGGCACCTTGTTCCCAGGGGGGAGCCACCCGCTACTGTGCCACCGCCACCTTCGTCGGACTGGTGCTCGTGGGGCTGGGCGTCGGGTCGGTCAAGGCCAACATCACCCCTTTTGGGGCAGACCAGGTCAAGTATTACTTGGCAGCTGCCGAGTCTGAAACGGGATGGCTGTCAGTCATGTGGAGGGGCTTGTCTTGGTGGGCTGGACAGGGCACCTACTGACTCACATCTCTCTAGGTGTTAAGTCTTCGAGGGAATCAGGTCACCCAGCGTTGTTCCTTCTGTAATGCAAGCTGTTAAGTTGTACCTTGCCTGATAGGATTTTGGTGTAGTGTCTGATCCATTATGACCCTTGCTTTCCTGGTAGTCCTGCCTTACATGTGGTACCTGATTTGGCTAAGCCATCACCATCTCGAGCAGTTGAGTAATTAATAGCCATTAAGTGGATTGTTAATTATCCTCCATTGTAGAGTTTGTACTCAGTTAACTGGACCTCAGAGCTCATCAGGTGAGATATCCAATATACATTTTAGCTTTGAGAAGGATAGCATGCGCCTTCTAGGGCAGTAGTCAGAGGCCTTTATCATCCTGTGATAAATGGATGGAGAAAGATGGAGAAGAGTTTTTTGTGCTTGAGGCTAATGCTGTGCCAGATGACAGGTAGGAAGGTGCTCTCACATGGGGTGTTCTCATAAGGACGTGTCCTGTCAAACAGCCTCCCTCAGATCCACTTTGGTGATATCATTCCTTGGATCATCGTTGTAGAACCAAGTGGCTTTATGGAACACATCTGAGAGAAGCTCACAGTTCAGTATCAACTGTTGTATTTTTTTACAGTCTTATGCCAAGCTGGTATTCTGACTGGGAATGCTGAAGCATGATTTCTGCTTTACAGTTTGAGAATTTTAGAAGCTTAGATACTGAGCAGCTTTTCTAACCCAACTGTTCTTAATGACAAGAAAAAGCAATAATTCAGATCCAGTTGCATATCTGTTTCCCGGCCCACTGAATTCCAGTTTGAGCAAGTATCAGAAATGCCATGGAATTCTTTCTGAGAGGTAGGATCTACCACAATATCTTTGCTAAACATACCTCTGCTCTCTGTTGTGCAGTTCACATTTGTCATTCTTTGGCATTTCATATATTATAAATTCTGGAGCTCTGGGTGAAAGGCAGTATATAAATGTAAAACATTATTATAGCCTAAGATTGTGTGTCCCCAGTGTACTGGTTCTGTTTAAGGCAGCGTGAACCCATCAAGTGAAATGGCTTTAATATGACTTTATCTTGTAAGGTGTTTTTCAAAACTGACTGCTTATCCCCAGAACACTTTATGAACGTGAAATACAAGAGATAAATAATGGCAGGAGCAGAGCAAAGAAAGAGCCATTGCCAACAGAAGTGTAGCTGTTGTAGCTGGATTTTCTAAAGGCTTTTCCCCCAGGATTTCACAGCAGTTTTTGGCTAGATTTGCAGATAATTCACAGTGATTTATGTAGGGAGAAGCAAAAGAAATACTCCTTTCTGGTTCTTCATAATCTGTAGAGCTCTGCTGAGGACCGATTTTTTTCCCCCTTCTCTGTTTTTCTGGCTTACCTACTGTTAAATATATGACAGCATACTTCTTACCTTGCCATGCAGTTTGGGTCCTCTTGGGTGCCTTCTCCCTGCATAGGAACATAGTAAACTGCTGGGTAGGTGGATGTACATTGCTGAGAATAAAGCTTGTCTCACAGAGGCACATTCTTGGGAGGCCAGAATACAATGCAAACACGTTTTGGATGGACATGTGCTGATAAGATTTGTCTTCTTTCCCCTAAATACCAAAGAAAAACATGAATTGTACTTTGTGTACTTTAGCTGACATGAGACACCTTTCAGATCTTGTCAGTTACATTTCATTGCAGATCTCTTAAAATGACCATGTGCATTTTTCATTTTTGACATGTGATCTGTACTGTGGGTGGAGAACCCAAATACAATGAGGATATTTTATTTAGAAGAATCACTTTGTGGAAAACTGGACACTAAATTCCAATACTTGTTTTCCTCTGAGGTTTAAAGGATGTGGCTTCTTAATTTCTATTAAATGGATGCTTTTAGAAGTGCTGTTTCAAGTTTTAGAGTAACTTCTGACAGTTTAGCAAAAGCCAGCTACTGCACACTAGATACAGACCAGCTTTAGAACTGTGTTTCTAAATAAGAGCTGTTTTTCTAGGAGTTGCAGACTGATCCAACCCGCTGGTCTAAATCTGAACTGATGGTTTCTCAGAATAGTGTTTTTAATCATGTGATATGTAGAACCTGGTACTTTCCAGTTCCCCTTCTAAGTGTGTTTTGTGGTCACTTCCTGCTCTCTGCAGCAGTTTGTGACTTCTATAGTTAGGAAACAAAATGACTGTCCCTCATTATTGTGAAAGCTTCAGCACTGAAGCCAGCATCAGTAGTAGACTGCTGCTCTATTATCAGCTATGATCTTTGCTCTAATTGTAGATGAAGCTGTTTGGGGGTTATGATGATTAACAATGTTAGTTTTAACCCAAGGTGTATTTTCTTTCTGAGTTGCCATCATGATCATTACACCTACCTGCCCATAACCTGCCCAGAATCTTCTGGCTTTGCTAAAACTGGTGTTACTAAAGTAGCATCACTGGAGGCAGGACACTACTGGAAATTGCTGGTGTAAAGATGGCCTTGGAGTGTTGGGGTTTTTTAAACCTTTATTTATTTATGTGTAGAACTTTGATTTTCCAGTCTCTGGGGGAGGATGGAAAGACCTAAAACTTGACAACCTTGTATAAGGAAAGAAGGTCACTAGCTACAAGTTACTTTGTTGTTGTTGTTTTTGAACTTCTGAGGACCCTGCAGATGGTATCTAGATGCTCTCAGAGAGCAACTGGTGTCTGTAGGGGTGGATTAGGAGGTCAGAATTCTGTAAGAGTAAATTTGACTGCAGAAAACAGTTGTGTCTTCTTTTGTGGCCTAAGGGCAAGCTTGTGTGTTTTCATCCTTGCTCTGTTGTGTGGCTGAGCACATGCTTGGCTGGGATAATTTGGGGGTTTTTGTTAACATTTGTCACTTGTGACTAGGTTGATTTCAGGAACAAATGAAAACTGCAAATGTCAGTAACTTCCAAATAATCTTCTTTTTCCTTTTATTGAGTCAAAGAGGAGGTCATAGCTTTGGAACTGTCATGTGAAGAGGGAGGGATGATTATGACATACTGGATTTCTAACACGTTAGGGTTTAGGAAATACAAGATCACTAGCAGATGATGTCAGAAATAGGCTATCACAGAGGAATAGGTACTAGCTGTGGAAAAATAAAGAAATCCTGTGGATAACCATTTCTTTGGAACTGACCTAACTGTAGAGAGCTAGGAAAGCACTTTGTGACAAAGCAAAGCATCTAAACACAAGAACTATGGAGAAGCAAAGATGTTTATACAGATTCCTGTCTCTCTACATAAAAATCAGGAGACTCTAACAGAATCTTTAGTGTTTGAGCTGTGTAATATTTTTGGCATCAAGCTGTATGAACTGCTTTGCTTTGTACTAGCTTCATCTCCTAAGAAGGATGTTGGTGTTGAAAATTCCCAGGGAGGGCTAATTCAGCAAGTGATCATCTTTCTTCTAAGTCACAATGAGATCTGAGTATTAACCTTAGAGACAACTGTGCTGTGGAAGCAGTTAGTCAGTCAGATATTTGTAATGACTGTTCATCAGGTGTTGTAACTAAAGATCTAGTTACTCTTCCTCTTTCTTTGTTTTAGCAGTGTTTAAAATTGAGTTCTGATTGTAAGATGTTAACCTTAGATCCTAAAGGAGTGGAGAGTGTTGCAGTGCAGAGTTACAGTTGATCTGCCCTCTGCTGAAAGTGGCTGTAAATAACCCAATGATTACACAGTTCCCATGACGTAGTGTTCCAGACACTGAGGATTCCCTAGCTTGACAACTGTGGTTGCAGTTAATCTCATCTCACCCTATTCAGTCTGATACATGTTTTGTATTAGCAGTTTTGATTTTAAGAACTATTCCTTTACTGGTTTGCTGTGTAGGTGCCAGTTATAAAACTCAGAATGTCACTGTGCTTCTGTCTGTATTTGGATTAGCTCTGTGGGAAGGGTAGTTACCAGGTTATCAAGAAAAAAACACCTTTTGGATTGTAGAAAAAACAAGTGTTGGGATAGAATTTATTGTGCAAAAGTGATGTTGCATGTCTTGAAAGTAGCAAGATTCTTTTCTTTCCTCTTCAGAGGCTCACCTGAATGCAGGCAGCAGTGGTCCCATTTAGCAGGGAAAAAAGCTGTCCAAGGTTTGAAGATGTGAAACAGTGCCCAGGACTGGATATTTGCAGCATGAAGTGACAGCAGTCCAACACTGGAAAATTCTGTGCAAAACAGCTGACTCTGAGCTCCTTTGCAAAACAGTGTGTTAACCCAGGGCAAATAAATTGTGTGTGCAGATGCTTGCTAATGTTCACTGAAGTCAGGAAACCTTTGAAACAGTTTTACCACAGTGTTCAGTGATAGGAAGCCTTGTACTCTAGCCATGGCATTTCACTGATGCTCTTTGGATTTGCCTGTTGTAAGGAGCTTCACTGAAGTCTAAGGTGACCTTTTTCATACTTTTTAGGCACTACTGCTGTTTTTAAGCTGTTTTGTTGTGATGGGGACAAAATCTTTCAGAAGTACCTATTTGGACTTTTCATGCAGGGATGTGGCACCCTTAGGCCACAGGGCAGATTTGATCCAGGACCCACACACACCATCCTCATGCCATTGCCATACATCATTTTCCTCTTGCAGTTGCTGGTAGGGTGTTAAGAATATAATGAAGCTGGAGGTGCTGATACCACAAGAAGAGAGAGTGCTGCTACACTTGAGCACAGATGAAATAGAGCAGAGGGAGAGACAGATTTTTTTTTCTGCTTGGGTGATTGAAAACAATTCAAGTGCAGGGGGGAAAAGGAGCATCCTGCAGTGTTGTGAAAAATACCCATCCTTGATAAAAAGAAAATACTACAATTCTAACATCGTTTTCTTTTTCTTGGTCCAGTATTAAAATGTAGAATCTACTTAGGAGGAGAATAAACCATTTTCTTGTGTGCTGTTCACAGCTGAGGCAATAGCCAGCTGGGGAAGCTGGGAGTGTTCTGCTGGCAGTGTAACAGAGCTCATGTTTTGGGCAGCCAATGTGATGTCTGACAGGAGCTACAAGGATTGCCTTTTAACTCTGATGTGTTTTCTGGTTTTAGTAAGACACCTTCATAGTTGTTCTACTTTGACAAGGTATCCCACCAGCTAGTTCAATGTGATTTTTATTCAATTATTCATGCTTGTCAATAAGACACCACCGTGGCATTTCAGACATGGCTGTGATGTGATCTTTACTGTGTATACATACTTTTATAAGGGGCTGTGATCTGATCTTTAGTGTGTACATATACATTGATATGGAAGCAGAAAATGGATTATTTTAATTGTAAGTCTGTGGTGTGCCTGTCCCTGGAGAATTGTGTTCCTTTTTGGGCTTAAAAAGGATACTGGAGATGGAAAAGGAAGTTTCAGACAATGGCCACAGACACAGGAGTTTCCATAGAGGGAACCATGAAACAGTCTACAGTGTCCTATCTCTGAAAAGGCAGCTAGAATGGAAAGGTGACAGTGGTTTGTGGAAATAATGGTCAGGGGGAGAGAGGCAGAAATGGACCAGGGATGGGATAAAGCCAGGCTGTATTCTGTTGTTACCTGGGACTAGGTAAAACAACTGAGGTTAGTACAGGGCAGGTTCAAAACAGACAAAGGGAGGAGGTTCTTGCCACTGTGTAATTAGCTGAGGAACTCTGCCATGGGATATTATGGATTCTAAAAGCTGACCTGGGTTCAGAGACAGGCTGGACAAGTTCATGGAGAGGAGATCTGTTGCACTTACTAAGTAGACAGAAGACATCTTTGGTTCAGGAAGTTTCTCAGGAGCTAATGGTTAGAGGTTGGGATAATACCTGATAGAAGCATCATGCTGGGATTGCCCTGATTGTACCTGCATCAACATTTACTTTTTGCATAGAGGTGAGCAATGTCATTTGTAAGAGGGAGGATGGGAAGTCATCTTCCTTGCAGAACTTATAAGAGAACTGAGACTTGATGATAAGTAAAAATGGAAACCTCATAAAATAGATGGCTAACTCTTGACATACAATGGAGCACTGTGCTTGTATTACATTGTATACAATGTAATTGTAATAATACAAAATAATAGTAAGCTAATACAAAATACCCTGCTGCCATTTGGAGTTTAGAAGGAATTCCTGTCTTGATACACTGTTGAGGATGATACCTGTTAAAATTAGGAAATGAGTACCAAGTTGAAACTGCAAATGGAGAATTTCTTGGGTTAAGGCTCCAAAGTTGTACTTGACACAGTAACAGAGCTCCCTGAATCCTCACAGTGCTATTAACTATGCATAGGAAGAGAGTTGCCTTAATACTTCTTTTGTTAGGCTTGGTTAAGTGATACAGATGGGTTTGTGCACCCCTGAGAAACTTGAAGCTGTAAATCAGAACTATTAAAAACTTATTTCAAGACATAGCTTGCTTTTCATATCACAAACTAAACACAGATCTTTTGAAGAATGAGGAAGGGAAACTTGCAATTAGAAATCACAAACAACTGACTCAGCAAGACTGGTGCAGGGCACTGACTTGCTAGTCACTGTTAGTGGCTTTTCAATCATAAAATGGTGACAAATATGGTATTATGAATTCTTCTACAGACTACTTAATCTTGTTAATGCATTTCAAATTTTAGCTCACATAGTTTCTTTTACATCACATCTTATGAGTGATGCTGGGTTCCTGTGACTTAATTAGAAAACAGGGGGTGACTTATGGTAGGCAATAGAGAATAAAGAGTGATAGTGAAAACTCTACAGGGTAATTCTAAAAACCAGGGTTGTCTTTCCTTTCACTAGAGGGACATTGAGAGCTTCAAGCAGAAAAAATAGCACTATGAACAGTGCTGACTTAATAGAGGGATAAATGTTTACTGGAGCCTTGTGACACCTTAGGCAACCCAATTTATTTTTTTTTTTCTAAAAGGACAGGATAGCAAGTCTTCAATTTACTTTTTGACGAGAGGCATTAGGACTCTTAAAATTTAAATTTGTGCTTTAATTACAAAGTAGTCATTTGAGGCTTAGAAAATGGCTTATGTTTAAATGTTATGTGTATGCAGTTGGAAGAAACAATTGTTGAATTGTTACATTACTACTAATACATGAATTTTGAGGTAGCTTAACTTTTGGTTGTTTTTTCAACTAAAAAAATATATATTTATTTTCAACTTCTGTGGACTAAGGAACATTAATCTGAGTGAGCTTTGCCAGAAAAATGGCCAAGAAGAGACAGCACAGTAGAACTAAAAATGCCTCTGTGAGGAAGTGATGCAGTTTAGAGTTGTAAGGCTTTTTTATCCCTAGGCTGAACTTCTAGAGGGTCACTGATATAATGGGGTAGTTTAGTAAGGTGTCATTTCATCAAATACCTTGCTAAGCCCAAAACACATCATTTCAGTATGACTCTCAATTAAATACAAACTTTTCCATGCATTGAACTTGACTGAATTCTCATGAACAGGCTTCATTTTCTTCAGAAAGTGAATGACTTGTTTTTCATCTTTTCCAGGTCAAAGATAGAGGTCCAGAAGCCACAAGAAGATTTTTTAATTGGTTTTATTGGAGCATTAATTTGGGAGCTATTCTCTCTCTGGGAGGCATTGCATACATTCAACAGAACGTGAGCTTTGTTATTGGATACAGCATCCCAACTATCTGCATTGGGATTTCATTCATGGTTTTCTTATGTGGTCAGAGTTTCTTCATCACAAAGCCACCTGATGGTAGTGCCTTCACAGACATGTTTAAAATTCTCACTTATTCTTGCTGCTCAAGAAAGAGACAAGTGGAACGTTCAACTAACAGGTTTGTAATGAGCTCTTTTGTATTGTCTGAATGCAGTGAAGCAGCCTAAGAGTTGGAACTAGTTAGTCCAAACTAGCTGGCAGTAAGTCACACTGGAGAATACATAGAATATGCAGCTTTGCTTTGAGAACTGGGAAACTGGAGTGCTGGAGAGATCTTCTAGGAGTTGTGGGTTGAAAGAGAGGCACGTTTTGAGATCACTGGATCTCCCTGCTCTAAGATAAGTCTTCTATTTGCAATGTAATACTATATTTTGTCAGTTCAGCCCTCCTGAAAGTGTAACGTGATCAAAATATGCTGCTTTTAAGCATTAGTTAACTTTCTTCTCCATGTAGATATGTTTAAGGAACAATTTCCAGTGTGAAAAACACTGTTACCTTCATTTAGTGTTGTAAGTGGCTTGATAGGCAGCCAAAATGTGTACTGGGTTTTTGTTTTCCAATGGTTACTCCACTCTTTAAGAGATGCCCATGGAAGTGGTGGCTGAATTTAGTCACTGATAAGAGATGTCAGGTGCCTCCTCTTCACATCTTTCACATATTCAGATGGCAAACCAATTCAGTGAATTAAAATAACCTGTATTTTGTGATAGTGGTCTTACGTCCTGCACTTTGAAGTGTCAGTTATTTATGCATGATGTGGGGAGGATAGGAAATAAACCTTTAATGGATGTTTTCAGCTCCAGCTTTCACCTGCTGGTTATTCATTCTGGCCTAGTTGTTTTGCTGTAACTTACATGAGTAACTTATTTTGGAAATGCATGAGTTTTTTAGAATGAAGTGTCACAAGACTGCCAGTTATGTCACTTTTTGTTGTTGTTTAATTGAAAGTTTCCTATTCTTCTCCAAAGTGAAGGCCAGGGAGTACTTCACCAGCCTCGCAAGCAAAGCCTCTTTGAGATGGCCAAGCTGTCTCGTGGGGGCCCATTCAGAGAAGATAAAGTAGAAGATGTGAAAGCTCTTGTCAAGATTATCCCTGTCTTTCTGGCTTTAATACCTTACTGGACTGTGTATTTTCAAGTGAGTAGTTCCAAATGGTTATGTTGTTATTTCACATGTCTAAAAACCATAGTTTCTAATGTAAGGCCCATAAATTCCTCTTCTCCCAGTTGCCTTTGAAAAGTTTTGGGGCACTAGCTTTACGTTGTGGTTCAAAGTCTGTGTTATAAATCAAACTCCTCTCTGAAAGTTACCCCCCCAGAGCAGTTACCTAGAGGAAACACCCAGAAGCTTTCAGGGGGAAGCTGTTCTATAAGGTCTACTTACAGGTAGTGTTCAGTAGCTGTGATTCTAAAGAAGGTAAATATTGAAGAGGATTTTTCAGAACTCTGGTATTGACAGTTTGACTTAATACCCATGGGTTTAATAATGTTAACTACTTGTCTTTTACACACCTGGTGTTGCATCTCAGGAGTCATTTTCATAATACTATGTTAGCAAAAATAACACTGCATGGTGGTAGCTTCTGAATTTTCTTATTAGCTAGATAAAACTGTTGTGGAAAGCTGTTCAGTATGCCAAAGCTCACATTTTTCTGGGGGCTCTTTCATAAATATGAAAATTACCCTGAAGTTTAGAGATAAAAAATGGCTACTAAGAATACTTTCAAATAATAATTTAAAAATCCCCAGATCATTAAAAAGTTAGTTAAAACTAAGTTGTACAAATTAACATATCTTAAATACTGCACTCTGTTTCATCTTGCAGTTGATTCAGATAGGTCAGGGTAAGTGTTTTAGATTTCATTTTAATTAATTCCTTTCTGGTTCTTCTATCTTGGATGATTTAGGACAGCAGATATGTTTTTGGGGAAAAAAATTCACAAAAATTGGTTTTAAAGTCATATGAATAATTCTTGGGTTTAGTAAAAATAAATATAAGGGTTAAAAAAATCTTGCAATGTTCTAACAGTAATTCTTGTTGATTTGCTCTATTAGCACTATACCTCTGGTACAATCTTTGTTAATTATGAAAAATGTAAACATACCTTGCTCTCTGTACTCCTTGTCCACGTGATCCCAACTCATCTCTCCTCATGCTAGATGCAGACAACATATGTGTTGCAAAGTCTCCATCTGAGGATTCCTGAAATATCAAATGACACCAACTCCATTCACACGGTAAGCAGGGAAAAACAAGTGCATAGTGTCTTGGGTCAGAGTGCAATGCCTGGCATGCTATCATGTGGTTCCAAATGCCATTTGAAAACATCCCAAAACCAGGACAATTTATAAGTCTTCCTGTACTGTCTTTGTTTGTTAGCTCAGAAAAGATGCTGAATATTATTAAGCTTGGTAGAAATTGTCTCATTCTTGTAGATGGGGATCTTACTGTCAATTAATGAATCTTGCAAATGAGAAGGGATGCATGTATTACACCTTCCTCTTTGTTGACTTGATAAGTGTAATTTAATTTCAATAGAATTTGATATTACATTAATAAAACTCTGTTTCTACTGTTCTGTGAGATACTTGTGAAAGTTCTAAGCCTAACAATAGAAGATCTACAGAACTTGGCTATTAGATACTTTGCATGACTGAAGCAGGACAAAAGTTTAATTCTGTCAGACTGGAGTGTATCACTGGAAGCAAAATAGCAGGGACTGTTTAATTGCATGAAATCACTTCCTGACTTGTGTGCCATTAATACTGACTTGGAATGCTTTTAAAAATGTATCTTGGGTGTATGCATTTAAATAATCTGCAGACTTTTGTTTACCAGATTTGAGTGGCACAATCAATCATTTCTCTGACAGGCATTCAACGACTAAAAAAAATCTTAACAGCAAAAAACCTCCCAAAGGATAGTGATTTTTTTTTGTCCATTAAATATATTTCAGGATGTGAGCAGGAAAAGCTGGATGTTGCAATAGTGCTAATGGCCACCTCATCTTTCATAAGGAATTTGTATAGTTTTAATTAGTTAACTTGTGTTTTAGCAAAAATTAATTTGGAGTAAGGACCTATATTATGGGCCCTCTGAAACTTGGAAATCTTACTAAAAAAACATCTTATTAAAAAGAAACTTTTGCAGAACATTTTTCTGAATTGTAAATTTCATTTTCCTGGAGTATTCTCTTGATCCACCCAGTAATTTTCTTATCCCTCATTTTCCTTGAAACTATGTGGAGTATTACTTGCTTTTCAGAAAAGAACCTTTTTGCTCTGAACACCTGATGTTGTTCAGTCCCTGTCCCCTAGAAAAGCCCAACCCAACACACCCCTCAGCACAGCTGGAGGTGCATCTTGAAAGTGAGAAGATGCAATAGTGCTGGAGTTAACGTGGGGAGGAATAATTCTCCTGAGCTAACAGAACTATGAACTGCCAAATTAAATGAAAACCTGAATAGCTGAGTGTTTTCCTCAGCTTTTACACACCCTTATTTGTCTTTTCATAGTGTCTGTCATTGCACTGTGGTACATTTGAATCCCAGTGTTCCATCAAAGGTATCTTTTCCTTTGGAAAATAATAGTACAAATCAACTCTTAAGTATGAAATTGCTAACTTAAGTCATCTCTCCTTTCAGTTTCCAGCAGCCTGGTTGACTATGTTTGATGCAGTGCTTATCCTAATCCTAATACCCTTAAAAGATAAATTGGTGGACCCCATTTTAAAGAGGCATGGCTTGCTCCCATCATCACTGAAGAGGATTGCAGTTGGCATGTTCTTTGTCATGTGTTCTGCATTTGCTGCAGGTAAGAAAACAACTTTATATTTATTTATTTATTTGGCTACTTGCAAGAGCATTTAAAAAAACCCCACAACTTTTCTGAATCTTTAATTCAAGATTATTCAGAAGTATTTTTCCTGAGATAGTTAGAATGCAACTGCATGGATACATTTCCCCCAAGGAAAGAGGTTTTATCCAAAAACTAGACTGTTTTGAATGTTCATCATATAATTGGACCATTTTTCCTGCCTGAAACACCCTCTGAGTATACCTTTGAAAACCAACTTGTTCATTAGGTTTTCACATATAGTGTTACTTTCTAGCATGCTTGGCAGAAGAGAATTGTTTTCTGACTGTATTTTCTCAACAAATGTCTTAACTTCATCAGTGTTTGGGTTGCCCAAATAAAGGATTTAAGGCTCTTAGTCCTTTTAAAATAAACTTTATGGTATTATGGAAGTCCATGTTGTCTGATTTCTTAACCATTTATCTTGAAGTTGAAAATTTATCCTGAAAAAGAAATTAGTTCAGAAAGAAGTATATTCCCTCACATAGTTTGAATTCCAAGTATCAAAAAAGTGACATTCCCCCTAAAATCCTTTCCCTCTAACTGAAATAATAAAGTTAGGTCATAGCTGAACAAGAGTTTCCTCCCACTTTGGGTTTTTTCTTCCTTAATTTAATGTTCCCTAATGTTTGGAAACTACTGTAGTGTAAAATAACTTAGCTATAGCATGAAAGGAAAAAGATGGCAACTCTGTTCAAACCATAAATCAGCTGCTTTTGAGATGATTTAAAGTTGTTAAGCACTGCTGATGTGGAACTGAACATCTCTGAGCAATGCTTCATAGAACCTATAGCCTTCACCAAGTATCACTGTAATGAATATATTGATAAAGCATTATAGCATTAAATAAATTAATTTCAGCACTTGTAATCTCCTATATTTTAAAGAGAGGGACACTTTATATGGCTATTAAGATTTCTCTCAATGAGAGTGATAATTACCTTACTAGGCCAAGGTCACTTTGTATGGAGGCAAGTAAAGTTCTTAAAGCAAAGTCATTTAAATGTAAAATAGGAATGTTTTTCTTATTCCATGTTACTTAGGACACTGCTGCTAGCAAAAGAAGATGATGTAAAACAGTTAAATGTCAGCTCCTTAAATAGAACCTACTGGCTCACATGAAAGTGAATTCAAAACCAGCAATATCTGTCTTTATTTGTGCTGGGGAAAAAAGTTTATCAGGCTCTGATTGCTGAGTTGGGGACTGGGTTCAGAGAGCAGAATTATTAAAAACTTCAACTGCCTTCTTGTTTTCTATTCACCTACAAATATAACACATCATTTTGTTGGTTTGATCTTCCCCTCACTCTTCCCCAGTAGAAACTGAGAAGGTGAATTCCATGGGTGGTGAGCTGCAGTCTGGTGGGAAAGTTTAACCTTTTGAAGTAACTTAACATCCCTTCATCTTACATGGATTTAAGAGCTTCACTTGCAAGTGATCTGGCTCACAGGAAATTGTTTCTTTCTAGCAGGGTGGAAAGCTTCTGTTGGTTCATACATTTCATTAAAAATTTAGTTTCTCAACAAGTGGTATTTGTAGAAGCCATATTTTAATATTCTTTACATACAACATTACTTCCAATCATTTCTGCCTTAGAGGTATTGATTTAAATCTTTAATGTATGAAATTGTTAATATTCTAACTTGAAATTGTAGAAGTATCTTAATGATTTGTTTGTGCCATATTTACATTTTAACTTACCTAACTGGCATTACTTGTGGACACTATTTAGGCTGCCTATTAGATTACTTACATTATTTTAAGTATTTTAGAAATTGTGAGAATAGAACTGATTAGACTGAATGAACATCACCATGCTTCTTACATTTTATTGTGAATTCTGAGCATCAGTGTTTAAGGTTATTCAACTGGAAAATCTACATTTATAGAGTTTAAGCAATTATAGCAAGAACTTAAGATCTTTTATCTACTAAAACTGCAAGATTAAATTTGAAGCTTGTCTATCAAAGTCTAAGAAGGAATCAATAGGTTCTAGATTCTGAAGTACCTGAAGATAAAATTATGGCAAAGGTGGGTATATTGTGGCTAGTTGCCTTGTGATCAAACACATTTACTACAGTTTGTCAGCTGTAGTAAAAAAAACCAAGAAATGCAGCTTTATTTTAATTACATCAACTCTTCCTAGTTCAGGGGGCACTGAGGTACCTGAAGAGCTAATGATACTTAAAAATAAGATGGTTAAGTGATCACTGAAAAAGAATTGAGGAAGGTAGAGAAAATGTAGTGGCCTGACACTAAGATGTACTAAATTGAGAATAGTTTTTACCTCCAAAACAGATGTTTTCAAACACTTTTTACAAAACATTTTGGGGGCTCAAGATAATATTTAAAAAGCTAAAGTTTTCCCTCTTCTGTCTCAGAAGATGAGACCATAGAGCTGTTGTGAGATTTTGTATTTGAATAGATTTTGAACTGCTGTGAATAAACAGAGGCTCTACAAACTCAGCTTTCCTTCCTTTTCCTAGTACACTGTAAGTCACTTGGTCAGGTGTGCTCCCTCAGCCTGGTTCCCAGAGCTCTGGCTCTGACTCCCTCCAATGATGAAATACAACATGACCCTGAAGCATGTGATGTCTAGAACTTGTTTACTTACAGCCTCACCTACAGACTATATGTAGGGACTGCATGGAGATTTTCTCATGCTTTCTTCCCAGCTTGGGTCTCTTGCCATGACCAGGACTAATAAGAAAGTGCATGTCATGGTATGAGGTGGTTTTGGCAATTATCAGTCCTCTCCCTTGGCACACTGACACTGGAGAGAAAGCTGGTGGTCTGGGTGGCTGCCTTGAGGTTTATATGTCACAGATTTGGGAAAAAAAATAGGAGAACAGGTATTATATTGTGCATTAGAAATTGCTTGTGCTTTTTTTATATGAAAAGTGCTGTCAATACTTTCAGCCAACATCTTATTAAATGCCCATGTCATTCTTTGGCTGCCTCTAGGAATGAAAAAGCTAGAAGTGAAGAAGCAGATGTAATCATTTGTACATGGTATGATATCCGTGAAGCATGGTGTCTGTCATCTAAGCCTTGTGCTTTTTTGTAGCAGGAGTGATATTTTGTGCCCTAAGATCAGGTCAGATTTTGGCTTAGTAAGTAGAAAAATACCAGAACTGACAGGCACTAAATGGGAGGCCCTGTGTATAATGTCTATTATAGAAAGTAGTGTCTTTGACTCAGTCTTGATCCTCTGAATTGGTGATGAATAAATCCCCCTTACTTCCAAGGGTATTGAGAGCTATGATATAGAGGTCCTTTCTGGGTAAAATAGGGAGTATTTATTATTTATTCTGTGTATTTTATGCAACAGTGAGGCAAATCCTTTAATTTGGGCAACTTCAACAAAAAGCTGACAGCTTTATTTTGATATTCACTTTCTACTCTAAACTGTTGTGTTGAGAAATCTAAGCATGGTTGTATTTTACAGTATCAAGTCTATTTTTCATTCTCCATGAAGTACTTTTTATGCAGTGTATTGCTTGTAAATCAATCTCTAATGAGCTTTTGGATCTCTTGGGATGATAAGTGTCATATAAATGTCATGATGATATTCATAGAGGGTTTTCATAGTTCTACAGGACTAGTGTAGCCATTTCAATAAGCAAAACGGTTTCTAATTTATTAATACCAAGGTGGCAGATACAATGATTTAACACTGTCAAAGCAGTAGTTTGTGAAAATGAAATTAGTCTTAAAAAAACCCCAACAACAAACCAAACACCATCATACTCTGTATGAGAAAGCTCTCAGCTAACCCCCCTGGAAAAGGGTTAAGTAGTGGTGTAATTACTGCTACTGAATAAGAATATAACCACTCATTCTATAGCAGAAGACCTGTATGTTTTAAATACCAGTAGCAAAAGTAGTCTGAAATGCTTTATGTTGGGAAATAAGGAAATAGATATTCCAATTTTATAATCTGTAATTGCAGTTCAGGACTGAATCCTAATTTGAGTCTTAATTTAAAAAAACTCCAAGATTTGCATCTTAAATCCATCTTTTTTCCTCCACCTAGGAATTCTGGAAAGCAACAGACTGAAAATTGTCAAGGTTAAAACAATTAATCAGACAATTGGGAATGTTACATACCATGCTGCAGATTTGCCAATTTGGTGGCAGATTCCTCAGTATGTGCTGATTGGATTCAGTGAAATATTTGCAAGTATAGCAGGTAAGAATCTGTTTTAAAAGAGATATGAAAGCAGCTTTAAATGATGGATTCTTAGACTAGAAATACTCTTAAATCATTGTAAATAAGCTCTAATGTTCCCCAATGCAATATTATTCAATGTGTCTTAAATATCAAAGCACAGAGTTGTCTTTCACATTTGAAAATTGGCTATAATAGAATATGTTTTTCAGACTGAATTTCAAGCACAGCAATACTTAAAATATTTGTGTGGCATCCAGTTTTCATTGGATATTTGCAAGCCCCAAAGGAAAACAGTATACTCTTTCAGTACTGTATTTTAAAGAATAGTTTTAATGCAGCATTGTTGCCTCTGAATCTTCCTCTGTGTTGCAGATAGATCTGCATTTTGTAAGTTATTTTGGCTTAAAACTTGAGCTCACAGTTTAGGAAGTTAGTATGTGGAAACACCTTTCTGAGAGAAAAAAAAGAAATAAACCATCTTTAGAAAGATTAATCGCCTTAAATATGTTACTTGAATTTTTACATCTCTGAAATAGGAAAGCTTATGTAACACTCAACCCAAACTTTTTTTTGGTATGTCAATATTAAAAATGAAGTAGCTATTTTTAGATAGTTTTATCTGCTTCATTTACATACCAGCTTTTCTGTAGTTGTTTTAGCCTCACTGTGATACTAGGCAAACTGAAACGTTGCTAAAATCTTGCATTTCTTGAACAAATGCAAGAGCTCTTAAATTTCTTAATACTGTTCCATGTGATGTAGTGGACAGCTGTGTGATCAGATTGACTTTTAAGCTGAAAGTGAGGTGGGAGGAGAGGGTGAACAGGACTAGAAAATCTTATTTTCTGGTCTGTTTCATATACATGCAGGGCTCATTAGCAGGAGGAAAACACAGGCAACTTACCTGTTGTCATTATGGTTTGCCTAACACTGCTTTACTGTGATTAAACAAGTGAAAGGCTATTGTGAAACTCTTAGCAAGGTGTTTACACATCTAGTGCTCAGAAGCAGTGCTTAGTTACCAGCAATAGAAACCTTTCATGATTGTAGAGGTAGCAGTTCTGATTCTACTTAAATAGAATTGCAGAGCTACCTGATGAAATAGATTGGAACTCCTCCAGTGACTTAACAATCATTTAGTATTTGCTTAACCATAGTTACTTATTAATGTGTTGAAATACTGTTTCAGAATATTGGATTTTAAATATCATGCATTCAAATGGGCATTACATATAGCTCTTTTTCTTTGACTCCTTATGACAGAATTTCCTTCTTTCATTTCCCCTGTGGGAGGTGACTTTCTTTCCTCGTGCTGGGCAAGCACAGTGGGTTAAAATGAGATTCTCTAATTCTGTAAGATCTTGCTGGTGGTAGCCCCAGCTGTCACATGGCCCATTTGTTCCCCTCTTAGTGACACAGAACTTCTGCTCCATCAGCTTTCTGGTTACACGTGTTCTAGTCATCACAGTTAGGAAATTAAACAAGGTGGTCAGATTGTTTGGCAAGTAAAAGAAAATGTGAGGTTTGGTGGTGTTTTCCTATATGCTCACTTGCTCTAAGCTTTTCTTCCAGCTGTCTGGCCTGGGATTTCATGTGACTGGAAAAATTAGACGTATCCATCACCTATTAAACTAAAACTTAATTATTTAGGACATTGGAGGAATTCTTTTTAGTTACAGCATTGTCTTGGGTGTGTTTGTGGTTTTGTGGTATGCATTCAAATGCAACACCAGTGGGATCTTTCCATCCTTCTTGGAAGGAAACCAACCAACCTGTCAGGTTGATGTCTCAAACAGGGCTGCTGGGAGTGTCCCAGTTGCAGTGTGGATGCAGCATCCTCCAGCACTTGGCTCTATGCACACACACTTGCATAGGAGAGTCCTTGAATTAAATTGCTTCAGTAAACAACTACTGAGATGCAGGGACAGTCCATTATCTCTAAAGCACACTAAGACCCAAGATGCTAAACAATTTAGATTCTTAAATGAAAAATAATGCTTTAGGACTGCAGTCAATGTGTATCCTTTGCTAGAGGATGTATCTGCATAGTCACTGCTGTCCTACATTACAGTGCATTTCATTATGTGGGGACAGCAGCCATCACAAATTGAGTTACCTATTAAAACTAAGGCTCTATGTAGCATTTTTATCAAAATAAGTTACCTTAAGTAACATATTTAAGGATTGTGCCAACTAAATCTGAACTCAGCTAAACAGGTGACATCACAACTGTAAGTGTTGATGCAAAAATTAACTTCTTCCCTCCTACACATTCTTGTTTCCTCTGCCAGGTGCTGATACTCATTTATGTAAAAATAACAAACCTATCTGCAAGTTGTGGAAAGGTCAAGATGTGTTCTCTGTTTATTGAGCTCCAAACTGAGGGTTGTCTTTTTCAACTGCTTTAGTGGAGTTCATCATGAGAAGTCTTTAAGGCTTACACTATCCTTATGTGAAATCTCAGCTGTTACAAGCTTGCTGGGTGTATACTAACAGCTTTAGAACTTCAAAAACTGTTGGTCAGTGTTAGGATAAATTCAAATTATTTTATTTGAACCAGAAATTCTATGCTTTGTTTATTACACTTCCATTCGGTTTGTTTTACAAAGCTTTTTTTTTTTTTAATCTGCCTTCAGAGTGCTATCTAAACTGAAATCTTAGTAACTTTAAGGAGGCCTCTCAAGATTTAATACTTTAACAATTTGATATTAAAAGTTCATAAAGACATCTATTGTGCTTTGAAAGTCAGCTTCAAAATAAGTATTAACAGTTACAAAACTATAGTGATTTGGAAACATTTATTATGAACAAAAAGAGACTGAATATCATAAGAGCAGCAACATACGTTTCCTTCTTTGTTTACTGTAAAACTAAGCATATTCTTATTAAGCCACATTAGTTACACTTGAGGTACCTTTAAAAAGATGACACACATTGCATTAATCTTTTGTAGTATTCTGTCAATCCTCTTAAAGCACCCTTATTTAACTGGGTATCATAATCTCACATGACAACACCAACTAGAGGGTTTAATTTCAAAAATGCTTGTTGGAGGTAGAATGAAATCATTATCAATGGCTGCCAGCAGGCAAAAATATCTCTGAAGGCATAAAAAAAAAGGTTTTTTTATTCTTTATACCAGATTAAGTATCAGGCTTGCTGGAACCATTATTCAAGGCTAACAACATGCCTTATTTTGTTGCAAAAAGTGCATAGTGTTACATCCATTTGGGTTTTTGTTTTGAATCTTAAGATCTCTTTTACAGCAGTAAGACTCACATCCAGTATATCTGTAAATGAACAAGAAAAGAAATGGGCCAGAACCTTTCATGTTATAGGATGGAGCAAAACTTGTACAGAATGCACAGAAACCTGCTGACAACAATGTGATTGGTACTCTGGAGACTGTGGCAGCTATCATCACTTAGGAGGTTAAAAACCAAGCTACTGTAGCTGAGAGTAGTTTGGTTTTTTTCTTCTTCTCTCCATGAGATTGGGCAGATAAATACTCATTGAAAAATCTGAATTATTATATTAGTGGTAAGAAAAAGAAAATTATTATATTAGTGGCTTAGAAAAAGAGGTTTTAGTTCTCAAAATAAATATAAATTTCCTCCTCCCTTCCCCATTTGCAGCTGTCTCTCCACCTCTGTATTGACTGTCCCATTAGGGTTTGAATTTACAGACACTGACAGAGCTGAGCTGCATGAAGAATGTTTCAGTTCCCTTCTAGAATCACAGCCAGGTTGCCTTTGGCCCCTTCAAACGTGTTTTGCAATGGAAAAGAGAAGCAGTGTGTTGGTTACCCTAGATTTCTCAGGTGGCAGTGTAGAATGTTGTTAGACCACAGAAAACATGCAGTTCTGTTTCTTTTACAAGAACAAAGTTCCTCTCTCACAACAGGCAAATTGACCTCTCTGGCTTGAAGTGTTCAGCCTTTTCCTGAAAAGAAATGTCAATGTATTCCTATTCAACTCTGTATGGAGTAGCACAAGTCAAATAGTGGTGTAAATAAAGCATGCCTGTATCATATAAACCACAAGATTTATGTCATTTTTCAGGTCTGTGATGCTCTCTCTGTTAAGAAAAATGTTATATGAGGTAGCATTAATTTTCAGTACGAAGCAGACTGTTTTGAAACAAGCATTTAACCTGTCAAAGGAAAAGCTCTGCAAAGAATGTATTTGACTGTCTCTTGAGAATAATCCCATTTGATTTTTGACAGTATTATTCTAAAACAGAGTTAATCATGGGCATTAGTCTTTGCAAGGCAGAGCCTAACCCAATGTGTTGTGTTGGTACTCAGATTCAGTAGCATGGGTTTTCAAATTAATATCACTGCTATGTTTTTCTTGGGTTTAGTGGTTGTACTTTGAGTAAGGAAAGTTTAAAATTGAAGTCCCATTTCTGCAGGTCTTAAGAAGAATAGGCTAGCAAGCAATGAGTTCAGAGAATTCTAGACCAAAATTAAATTAAAACTAATTACTGCCTTTCCAGCTAGAATTAATTTCTCTGTCTGCACATTCAGAGATACAGACATAGAGTCTGTGAGAAATAAATATTCATGGTCAGTGCAGGAGTGACCTTCAGTTCCCCAGTACTTTGTTCTCAGCAGGGAATGCCATGTGCTTTGTAAATACTGCAGGACAGACAGGCAATATAGAAACAAGAGAAATTGGGAACACAGAGCTTGCCAGGTTAGAGGTAATTCACTAAATTTCTTTGAGGATAATTTTAGACAGAAAAATGAACATGCTGCCTCAGAAGATTTGATTTTACACATGTAATATTAATAAGATCAAAGTGTGTATATTAAACATTGACCATTTAATGGGTTGGTTATTGATGACCTTTAACAGGATTCATAAAGCAATTAGAGGAAAATGGGAGTAGATAGGAATTCACTACCTCAATTCCCTGTCTCCTGAATCCATACCTAGTTGTTGGTCTTCAATATAGTAATAATTCAATATACAGAAGTAACTGTAACATCTCTAACTTCCATAACACTAAACTAGAACAAACTATTGTTGTTCTCAGAACTTCTCATAGCATTTTAATTATTTTTTTTAATCTTTTAATACAGGTCTAGAATTTGCATATTCAGCTGCTCCCAAATCCATGCAGAGTGCTATTATGGGGCTGTTTTTTTTCTTTTCGGGGATTGGATCATTTGTTGGCTCTGGATTGTTGGCACTGGTGTCTATTAAAGAAATTGGCTGGATGAGTAATCACACAGATTTTGGTAAGTTATTTGCAGGGAATTCATATCCTTCAGAAGCACTTCAGCATCAAGCACATGGAACTGTTGAGTCTTAGCACAGTTATTTTCAAAATATACATTTGCCTACTGTTTGTTAAAGACAGTGTTTCATTTTGCATGTAAGTGTGAAGTAGTGTGACTGTGCAAAATGATAGTGTCCTTGTGAAAGCAAGGGAAATGCACATACAATATTTTGCCTCTCCAAAGCCTGTCAGTTACCTGCTCAGCTCTTACTGCATTTCATCATGATAAATTACTTACAAATTTTTGTATTTTAGTAAAAAAAAATATTTAAATTGTCTGGAAGAAGAATATATTTGATATAAAGTGCTGAAATAACTTTCTGCAGTTATGAAGAGTAAAATGGCCCCATCTCTCAGTGATTATTCAGCTTCCTAGTTTGGAGACACTTCATCAAAATTATCAGGAGTTATTTTTGCTTTTCTGTCTGCTAGCTATTTATACTTTTAGAAGAGTCCAGTGTATCGTCTGCTTTGTGCAGGCAGTCGAAGTTAAAAATAATTATTGGCACCAGTAGGTGGCACCTTGGGAATTTCAGAAAATCATACCATCATCCATGGGTAATTAGTTCCAACAGAAGGAGCATGAAAAGTTCTTAAAACATCTGCTGGACCTACTGTGTATACATGGCTTAAAAGGGCAGCCTAAACTTACTTCAAATTTGGGATGAAGTTTGCTATTTAAACTTCATTTACATGCTAACAAAAACTAATGTTGTCTGAAACAGTTTGTATGCCCCCAGCTGTCATTTTTGCTTTGTAAATTGCTCTTTAAAAAAAAAAATGCAAAAGATTACAAGTAGCCTTAACTTTATAGAAACATTAACTTTATGAAAATTTAATTACATTGAGATTTTTTTTTCCTCAGTCAATTTCTAACCTAGAAGAGCAGATTTTTCTGCAATTCTACATAGAGATAATTCACTTGATAAGGGCTCAATAAAAGGATGAAAATTGCATGCAAATTAATACATGTGGTATTTGATGGTGATTTTTTAGCCTCTTGCCTTTGTTTTCTGAAGTTGTCTAAGAGAAGACAGTGCCTAATACTCCCTCTGTGAAATATTTATTTTGTGCTAATTATATCCAGAGTTGGGCAGAACTGGAAGATGCTACCTTTGATGACCCACTGGTCATCTGCTTTGAATAAGCCACCCAGCTCAGGGGCTTGTCCTTTGGCCAGCTGTCAGAACTGTGTTTCTACCCACTGTACAATAATCAAGGCTTCTCAGGAGCTGTATGTCTGCCTCAAGTTTGAAGTTCTTAGTGGGTGATTTTTATTTGCAACATCCATAGTATCTACAGTTTTACCTGTTTATATCAGTAACTGGTTATAACTCCATTTTCATGTGGTATAACATTATTGAAAGTTATCAACTTCACATCTAAAATTGACTTAAGTCTTCCAGGGAAGGAATTGTAAGAAGAAGTCTTCATGAATGAAGGACTTAAGAATCTTTCATTAGAAACTATCAGCGTGTGCACCAGGTTGCTCCTAGTTATGCTAACTCATGACACCATTTGAGGTAACTGCCTCCAGAATCTACTGCAAAAGTTCAATCTGCTGGCAGGGCTGTGGTGGCTGCTGCCATTGAAATCACAGGCAAAACTTGGGATTTCATGGGTTTAATATCCCAGCTCATAAAGGATAATTACTACTCTTTAAACACGTCTGCTCTTGAAATGGAGATTCACATGTAGATTGTATTTTAAATGTCAAGGAAAGACTCTGCTTAATTTTATTATATTTTATTATAAGTTCATCTAATTGAATCTTAAGTTTCAGTAATTAATTTAATCTGAACACTTACAAGGATGCTGCATGAGCAGCTTGTTAGGACCAACGTGTACTTTGCTATTTTTACCCTCTTTAACCTTTTTGATTATCATAATGGTCCAATTGGCTGTGGCTTATGTGGCATGTTGAAAATGAGCCACAATATATTGTTCTTGGAAGTACATCAATAGTTAGTGCACATTTCTTAATAGAGGAATAATGTTTTAGCAATAAGCTTTCTTAATCTAACATTAAATAATGTGGTACAAGTCACTAATTTATAAAAACTTTGAAGGAGTATCAAAGGTGAAGGGAACCAAAAAGAAACCACATATAGTTTCATGGGAGCTGTTTCTGAACAGTTTACAGTCCAGGGCTTTATTTGCAGACAGTTTTTTCAAGTCCATTTAGCAACCACAGCACAGAAATATTTTCTTTTTTTTTTTTTTTTCTTTTGATGTTAGCTGTCTCCTCAGATACTGATAAGTGATCTCTTAATTTTGTCATAAAAGAAATCATAGATGAAAATACACATTGAGGTTTTTAGCTGTTTTCTCTGAAGTCAGCAAAGTATTGCAATTTTGCAGCAGAAGTAACCACACTTTAAATAAAAGGGGCAGAGGGAGAAGATACTTTGCTCTGAATACAAATAAAGCTGTTTTGGATTTGGTTTTTCCTGTGGTTTGTAGAAAAGTTCACTAAAGTTCGCAGGAATCGACATCATTTCTACACTCTTTATTAATGGGTTTTTTTTCTCCCCCCTTCTTTCTAGGCAATATTAATGGCTGCCAATTAAACTATTACTTTTTTCTGCTGGCTGCTATCCAAGGAGCAACCCTCTTGCTTTTCATTATTGTTTCTGTGAAATACGATCATCAAAAATCGAGGCTTAACGAGGTGGCTGCGAACGGGCGGCTCTGACAGCCCTGCAGAGCAGGCTGTAGCAGCAGCACGCAGGGAGGTGGCAGCACACCCCCAGCCTGGGAGATCTTGCCTCCCTTGCCACTCTGACTAGACCTGCATGTTCCAAGAGTCCTGCCCCTGCCCCCTCTTGTGTAACGTAGGTAAGTGCCTTATGGTGTGGGGGCTCATTTCTTGCACTACGTCCTGGCAGAGGACACACAGCAAATCTTGGGAGTGTATTAACTCGAGGCATTCAAGTTGCTCTTTGTTTGTCATGACATGTTTACTTGTGAAAGTTGGGACACTTACACTTGGAAATTGAGTACAAGTCACCGGTGACATGGATTGTTCCTGACTGAAAAATTCTGCTTAGTGAGGAAGAGTGGATCTAGAGAAATGCTCAGCAGCCTCAAGCCTACATTGAAGACAAAGGAAAGAAAATATTTTACAGAAACCTCAAGTAATGGTTACAAGAATACGTTTTCAATCCCAAGAGTCATTTGGGGGGAAGAAAGAGACAAATTAAATTGGAGATTAGCTCAGATTAAAAAGAAATTTAGTTTTTTAATTGACCTTTCACTGGCAGTGTTTCGAGTTCAAACTTTCAGTTAAGAGTATCCAGTACTGAAGACTGAATTCTTTGTCACAGTAGCTTGTCACAGAGCTGCTGTACATTTTGGAGTACAACTAACACTCCTGGGGAGGGACTGAAAAGTTTTACTCAGAAATGGTTTTATTTTTGCATCTGCATTAGATATATTAGGACAATACAGAAATATACGCCTTTTGGCAAAGCACTGTGTTCAGTCCAACACTGCTCCTTCCCTAAGGAATATTCTAAGTATTTGCAGAGAGAAAACTGAGATTGAATTCTCAGAAGAGGAATGTACAGTGACAATTTAGAAGCCTTTCAGCCAGTTCCTTCAGTCTCGTGTCTTACTTTAGCTAACAAACTGCAGGGTTTGTATCTTTCAGCAACACATTCCTATAGCAGAGCAAATGGGTTTATGTTCAGCCTCCTCAATTTTAATTATTCTAATAATTGTACTTAAGGTTGTGTGCAGACTGTTATGGGAGACGTGAGGATTATACAGAAAGAAAATAAAACCTCTTTATTAATGTGTTGAATTTTTATAGTTTCCTTTGTCAGCATTTATGTTGTTAAAATGTCCTCCCTTTTGTACATGGACATCTTTTTAATGAGTTTACAAAATAAAATGAACTGCCATGCTGTGACTTTTGACCTTTTGTTTCTAGGTGAATAAAATTATACTACAAATATTTTGTTCTTTAGCTTTTATTTCCTACATATACAGTGGAATGCTATTAGATTTCTAACTGTACACTATGTGCTGTGTGAATTTTGTCAGATAATATAGCCCTAGCCAAGCATTCTTGTCTCTGACAAGGTAAATCACTGTACATGCTTCAGCTGTTGCATTACATATTAGTATGTTTTAAAATTGGAATAACTGAAGTTAAATAAGCAACATCTTATATGAGGAAAAAGCTAGTTTCCTTTTC
Source organism: Ceyx melanurus (assembly GCA_024611195.1). Lineage (NCBI taxonomy): Eukaryota > Metazoa > Chordata > Aves > Coraciiformes > Alcedinidae > Ceyx > Ceyx melanurus. The sequence goes on along the minus strand of JANHGL010023271.1, from coordinate 225,209 downwards.
TAAGTTGGTTCTAAATCTCCATATGCTCTGTTTTTGGAATATCCCATTTATAACCAGCTAAAAGAGCCTAGTATTAAGATGGTATAAGCTTGCATAAGGAACATCTAAGGGATCAATTTCTTTCTTGAATGTGTGCTATTTCAGTCATGCACTGCTGATCTGAGAATCAATCTGTAGTGTTCCACATTTATTTAATTAATTTCCAAAGCATATATAATCACAGGAGAGAACTTGATTATGCTTGTGAAGTAGATTCTGCTAGATTTATGAAGACTTTGCTTTTAGAAATGTTCTTTCTAGAAGACTAGTACTATTCTCAGAACCTCCAAGAGGAGGGATGCCTCTGATGTTAGATGTCATCAGCTTTGGGGTCTGTCCCTTTTCTGGTAAGGGAACTTAATTGCACTTTTTTCCCCCCCAAGATATAAAATTTTTCAACAACATCTATAAGTTTGCCATCTGAGATGCAAATAATCTGCTGATTATAGTTAAAAGCGAGTTAGAAGGAGGAAAATAATATGCAGATTACCAAAGAAATTGTGTGTCTAACTGTAACATTGAGAGGCAGTGCAGGTAATCCTTAGTGTAACTATGATTTAAGAGAAAAAGATAATAAATACTGAGCACACTAACTTAGTATTTAAGCAAGTACCTTTACCCTGTTAAAAGCATACAGTAAATAACTGCATGGTCATGTAGGGTTGGGGTGGTTCTGACACTCTGGAGATGAGACTAAACACAGTTTTATAATTTAAATTTTATTTGGAATGACTTGGCTGAGCTCCAGGCACAAGTAATTATGACCATTTATGAAGATTAAGCTGACACTTCTCATCAAAGGGATAAGGCCTTTTTATGACTCAGAGGCTTAGCTGATTCCTCCTCCCCATCTTCATCTTTGTATTTCCACTCCAGTCACAGAAATAAAACTAATCAATTAACTTTGTGACTGAGCACTGCACCTCATTAATGAAATACCCTGACCTGTAGAGTTAGAATTTAGTTTCATTCACTTCTTAGATTGTTCCAGTGCAATAGACAGACTGAACAGGAGTCACCCCAATGGACATTTCTAAGCCTCTAACTTCCCAGATGTCTTAAGTTCAAAGCACAACATTGAAAAATAAGTACTTGTTCAACATGAAGGCAGGTGTATGATTAAAGTTCATTACTTATATTGATACAGAATTATGAAAAGAGTAAGTGTGTACCTTATAATGCCTGTGCAAGCTGTAGTCTAATAATGTATGAAGAATAGCTGCCTGGGACCCTGTGCTTCATAGGAGATCATAAGGTGGATTCATTGTTCATATAATTGTGGCTCTTTCAAGAGTACAGCAAGACCTGTTTTCTCTGTGCCTGCAGTCTACACTGAATAGACCTAAGGAAAGGGGAGTCTTTTTTTTACATCTATTTGGCTGATTTAAACCTCCAGAGTGAAAATGATCACAGGCATCCATCAGCATTTCCCTTAAAAGTGTAGTTGACACAGAGTTGTTTTTGCTTTGTTTGGGTGGTTTTGTTTTGTTGTTTGTTTTTTTTTTAAACAGAAGTTGCTCAGGGCTGACACTTGTCAGACAAGGTTTCAGCTTAACAATAAACCTGTATTAAAAGATGCATGGGCTTCTTAACTTTCTGTCTGTTTGAAATGGGTTTTTGAAAAATGCTATCCAAGTGATTTTTGTTTATATGCAGGGCAAGTTATGTTACTGCAGACAAGCCCTCTGGGGAAGCAGATTACAATGCTTTCCACTTGAATAGTCAATAGTTTGAGATGCAGATTCATTTCTGAGGAAGCAGAGAATTCTTAGACCAACACTCAAGGCTGCTGGTAGAATAATGTATATACCTGAGAGCATGATACCTGCTGGCCCCAAAGCAAGGATGTAACTGCACTGAAGGAGCAGAGAACTAAGGTCACAAGCTATTAAACAGTAAGCATGCAAATAGACACTTGGCTTCAGGTAGCACTAAGTTCAGAATAGCAATGAGCAGTACTTTCAGTCAAGATTGCCTAGTGACAGTTAATAGAATCTGGCTGTAGGCTGTTTTTTCATGTCATGTACACAATATGGTTTAAGAATCCTTTCCATTGTGGAATTAACTTTTCCATTACAGTATTCACAGCATAGATTTTGTTCTGCAAGTCAGTGGAAAGAATACTTGTCAAAACCTACTTGCATAGTAATTGGATCCACTTACAGTGTTTTTTAAGTGATCCTTATTATGTGACTAGTAATCTCTAACCTACGATATTGGACTTAAAAGATCATAAGGATGGATGAAAAAACATTACACGTACATGCACAGAATTGTGAACTAACTGCAATCTGTCCCACTAACTTCAAGCATTACCACAGCCACTGGCAGACTGAAGGAGGAGGACAAATAATGTAACTCATTGAAGAATGATCAGAACAGAAGGAACTAGGAAGTTTAAATGGCTACTTTATACCCTTAAGGATGAAAGCTTACTTTTCATTCCATTCTTTTATTAATTCTATACTCCTTTATATGTATTTTTTGTTATCTTTCTTAAACATGCTTCCTTTATCAGGACCTTCTCCTACAGTGAATAGATTCAGAATGTGTACATCACATTAATGGATGTCCTTCAGTAGGAAGAATGCCTGTGCTCAGCTGAGCTGGGACTGCATTGTCTGCACACAGTCCTGAGCTGGCCAGGTACAGATTGGAAGATCTAAAGGGTGGTTCTTGGCTGGCTCTCAGTACATGGCCTCAGCATCCAAGCAGCAGCCCGAGATCAGGGCTACACAAACTGCAGGCACATTTGAGACTGATATTCCTCCTTTGGTGCAGTATTTTGCCAGTAAGACTTCTTATCCCCCTTACTAACAACTGATAGCAATGAGATTTAGTGATACCACAGAGCCCATAAAGTCACTTTTGATACTAGAACACTTTAATGAACAAGGGAAAAGGTGGTAAATACTGCTTAGGCTTCTGAAGATGGGACTTCAAACAGACAGGCTTTCTGAAAGCTGGGAGTTACACCTGACTGCACCTCTAATGCTGTACAGCAGTCTCTTCCTCTATCCCAGCATCTTCAAGAGCAGTTTTCTCTTGGCTCTGAACTCTTAGGAGACCCTAAGGTTGGGATTTTTTCTGTCAGCTGTATCTATGTAAACTGGTTAAGGCCATGTATCCACACAATACAACTACAGCACGTGCAAGTAATAACTGCTATTGACTTGATCATCATTACCCATGGCTTTACTGTCAGGCAAGATGCTATAAACTACTGGTCTGCAAACTAAACCACACCTCTGAAGAGCAATGTTCAGCTCAGACTTAGATGGGGAAGATGCCAAGGGCTGGTGTACAGCTCCAAGTTTGGGGTAGGTTGCTATGCTGACACTGTAGTAATTAAAATGCAAGGAAGGGTTCCCATTAACTCATTTCACAATGCAGAATGTTGTTGAAATGCTATTACTTTCCAAAAAACATTGTTGGTGGTCATTTTTATGATGTCTGTTGTCTTCATCCACCAGCTGGCACAGGACTTCAGAAGCAGTGCAGTGTTCTGGCAGATGGTTTGTAACTAGAGGTGATAGTCTGCTTTTGAGACTAGAGCTCCTGGTGTAAGAAACATGTCCTTTCCCTTCTTTTCCAAGTAATTAAAGAAATGAATAAATGAGCCTCTGGAGGGGCTCTGTAGGTTTAGGTTGAACAAGACCTGAGGGATGGGACCATGTCATTCAGGCTCACTGCAAACACTCCTATTACCACATTTTGTGCAAATATGCCTTAAAATGTCTGTCTTGGAGCATTAAAAGCCTGAAGATGGTGTTTCAAAGCAGACTAGCCTGGGTGAAATAAGCTGGTTGTGTATTTCATCTGTTCAGCATAAAAAAAGAACCTTCTAGATGTTGCAACCTGCAGTTTAAGAGTTGATAAATTTTATCTTGATTCTTCCAGAAATAAATTAAAAACCCCCCAAATGTTTCTGCTTAAAAGGCCTGGAGGACAAAAGTGAAGCAGATGATTACTCTCAAATAGCAGACATTTCACCTCAAAGGCATAACTCAAATATGAAGCAGGTGTTCCTCTGCTTGTAAATACAGCACAAGCACTACATGAGGTAAATTACTTAAAATGGCAGGAAAAAAAAATTAAACTAAAAGCAGCAGAAGAGATCTGTGCTGTAACCCAAGCCTTTGCAATGTTTTATACAGTTAAAATGTAAGTAGCTTTAGAATAAATGAATTATGACTGCATCTTCTAACTTCTTTATCATTGATATGTGAAAATCTCAGAGAAACTATGCCAGGGCTGTCAGAGCCTCACTGCAGCAGATGCACATATCACTGACCATGCTTTAGTTTAACATTGGTCCTAACAGATATTACAAGTAATAGTTGGCTGTTTGGGGTTTTTTTCCTGCACTTAAAATAAGGTATAACCCAGTAGTGGTCTTGTGATTAGTTATACCTCCCTTCTCTTAACCACTGTAGATTACACAGCCCCTTGTTATGGCAATTAGTGTACAGCCTGGGCTACACCATATAAAGATAACTGTTAGTCAAATACAAAAGCTTAGATTTGTACATTGATGGGAATCATGGGCCATTAGCCAACACCTTTGGTCTGTCAGCCATCAAAGGTTACACTATGATGAAAAAAACCCCACACTTACTCAGAGGTTGTTTGGCTATGATGGTGCAGAAGGTCTCTTCTGGGGTTTAGCAGTAATTAAAACCAGTGCTTAAAAAGACTAATTTGGACTAGAAGAAGTGGAGTAGTCATAAAGGTCTAAATCATTTATGCTGGGGATTGTCTGCAATGCCAGATATCTCCAAGCATATCCAGAAGGTCAGTCTGTAAATATCTGTTATCTCCTATTAATTCCTTTTCTTTATATATGTACAGACTGTCAGTCTTACAGGTTTTATCTAGATTAAATTTTAAAGCATTCACAGTACAAAGGAGATATGTTTAGAGACATGTTTGGATCACCTCTGACAAGTCAGTGGTCACCATCTGAGCCCTGCTAATTACATGTAATTTTAACCTCCCAGTTGCAAGGCAATGTAACTGAACATGGCCCCCTCATAGAGCAAGGATCCTTTCCACAGAGGGGAGGCTGAGACACCTCTGCCTAGTGACAAGAGCTCCACAGACACGTAGGAACTTGAAGTACTGCAACTCAATATTGTCTCTCAACCAAAAGAGTCAATGCAGCAAGTGAGTACACCATATAGTAAGCAAAACTGAATTTTAAAGCATTTTGGACTAGAATCTTGGGAGTTGAACCTTTACAATCTTTCCTCTCCTTATTGTCTTACAATAGCCCACGCTTCAGTTGTGTAGCAGTTTAACAGCTATTGACAGAGGCCAGAAGGATGAGGGTAAAGCCTCTCTGACAGTTACAGGCTCTCAAAACTTTAGTAATTACCAAAATTATGCTGTGCATCCCCACAATCCTCATAACTTCTACGTTCCAACTCCAATTTTGTTTTACCTAATGTTATGAAATAGTTTTATATGATACAAAACTGTACTTCTAAAAACAAGTACTTGTAAAAGCATGAAGTGCTACAATAATTTAAAATAGCTGTATGCTGTGCAAAGCATTCTCGTATTGCTGGAGCACTTCACATTTTTATAGAGATGTCAAACTGGACTGTGGTCAAATAGCCTTTTGAAGTAAAAGCTGAAGACATCAAAACACACTCCACAGAGTGAGAAAAGCTCTTGGAGTGTCTTGAAAAATAACTTCTGTTGATCTCCAGCTTACACACTTTTCCTTCAGAAAGCTGTATGTTAACACAGGTAAAGCAAGAGATTTGTCCCTTATGGATATGATCCAGAGTTTGGGTCCTGATCCTGACAACAAGCAGGTGTTTTGAAGGTTTGGTTTGTTGGGGTCTTTTGGTTCTTTGCTCTTGTTGTTTTGTTAGGTTTAGTTTTGTTTTTTAACAGGAGTAATTGTGACCCCAAGGTAGCACATTTTGTGTCATCCTAGAGGCTGCCATCCTAATCAGTTCTTTCAACACGCCAGGGAAAGTAGGTGTTAGTGGAAGTTCAGGTTCACAGTCTGCATTATCTGACCAACATGCTGAATGCAGTAGCCTAATTTTCATGTTTCCTGTGAAAGATGGCTAATTTAGGGTTCAAATTAATTTTTTTTTCAGTTTTGCACATATGAGTAAGACTTGACAGGAGCTGTCTCTAATAAAAACTGTGCTACTGCCTCAGTCAGTCTTACAGTGGGAGATAGGCCATGATAACACCCTCCTTCCATTTCCTCTTTAATTTTTCCTACAATAGACATATTTTCTTCTGCCTTCTGAAGAAGGGACTAATGCATCCCTGAAGTTAATAAAATATGGGGTCATTTTTATTGAAAGTTAAACATCTGCTGTGTCTATTGCAGTATATTAAGCAATATTTTATTATTCTCACTTCCCTAACCTGATTTGTGTCCCTGGCTGGCAGAGAACCCTATTGTCTATTTTTCATATACACATAGCAATTCAAAATGTGCCCGTGAAATAAAATTTAGAGACTCCACCAGGGTGCAGATATAAGCAGTCAAGGAGAATTGGTATCAATGGTCCCTCACTGTCCTGCCTATGCCCACCCAGCTCATGAGCCTTCCCTCCTCCCCACTCTGGGCATTGTGCCCTGCAAAGGAAGGGCAGTGGCATTGGCACAGGGGACACAGTGCCCAGCCCCAGCAGACAGCACAGGGGACAGAGCTGCCTTTGCAGTCCAGCACTGCTGTGCACAACCTCTGCACCTTGGCAGTTTTCCACTTGCAAAGATCAGCCAAGGGCTCGCCAAGAAGGTTTGTTGTGTGTCCCAAGTCTAGCAAGAGAGCATCTGGCCCCAGAGTGACATCTGGGTAATGGTGTGTGGGGAGGCAGAGCACCAAGACAGGACTTCCCTGCACCTCAGCCAGAATGATGTGAGCTCCCAAGAGATCCATGGTGTCTTGAATGTTTAAGCCGAGCCTAGATAAGAGTGCCAGACCTGCTCTTAGCCTTTTCCACCTCTAGTGGGAGTAGGATGCTACTTGTTATGAATGAGAGGCACATTGTATTGCTTGGAGTCTTTTCAGCTGTTACTGCTGAAAGCCACCCAGCTGTCAATTGCTAGACTGGAAAAAGCAGAAGCATCATCTCAGCCCGAGGTGTTCAGCAGCAGTCCCTGCACTTCTCTGTGGCTGTCAGATCCAAGCTTCCTCAATGTACAGGGAGAGGAACAGAAAGTAAGTTTTGGAATAGGTTTTCTGTTTTGTTGGCTGTTTTTTGTTTAGCTTTTTCTTAATGAGGAAAATAGGATAGCGTTGGAGAAATATGGTAGTTTGCTTTCCCTTAAGCTTTGTTGAAATTACAGCAGCTTTGGTAATGCTTTATATCTACTGTGTGGAAGCACATGGAGAGGAGAGAAGGAAAGCAGAGGAACATTTTCAGTCATTTTTCATCCAGTTCTGACAGAGGGAGCTCAGGGACAGGCATGAAAGAAAAGCACTTCACTTCATATTAACATTTCCTTACACCCACTTAAAAGCAGTATGTGCCAGCAAAAAACCCAAACTAGAGCATCTGTGGGAAGAGAACACAAGTGATGTGAGCAGAGGCAGAGCTGTGCTCAAGAGCAATTTACAGAGGGAAGGAAGACACTGGCTGAGGTATTTGTCCAGCTCTAGTTTACAGAGATGTTTGCCCCTGGTTGCCAGGATTTAAAATAGAATTGTTTATAGCAAAGTCGCTATCTACTGCAAGGCTGACAAGCTACAATTAAACCATCATTTTTGGCATGAGATACAAATTAAAACAGACAGCAGATTCGAATGGCATTGGAAAATGCCCACTCATTCCACTACTGCTTTTTCTCAAAAACAACTGAATTTTGTTAATGCATGAGCCAAGATAAAGTGACATTCAGGACAGCACTGGGAAAAAAATTGCCTTTGAACTCTGGTTCTCATGTCAGCAGGGGCATTCCAAGCTCAGCTTCCCAGCGTAGGAGGAAAATGGGCCTCAGAGCCTGCTGGTGTCTCTGCACACAGCCAGCAGCACTCCATGGGCCTCCACCAGGGTGGGTTTCATTTATTGCCACCGATTCCAATCTGCTGAATTTCAACTAGATGTTGTGACCCATCAGGCTGCTGCTGCTGCAGAGCTCTTCCTGCTATGCAGGGAAACCAGCCCGGGCTGCTGCAGCTGCACCCTGGGCACTGCAGCCAGTTGGTTCTAAGTGGCACTGAGGGATGAAGCATTACAGGACAAAAGAACTGTTGCCCTTTTTCCCAACCATCCCCTCTCAGGCCTGTCATGACTGCTCACAATTAAAAGGCAACACTAACTTATAGCCCCTCCCAGCAATCTGCTTCTCTGAGTTCACCCTTTATTGTTGTGATGCCTAAAAACAAACACTTGGCTGTTTTCTGTGTTGTGTCATTTCATCTCTCTTCCCCAAAACACTCTTTCTGTAAGACAAGGGTGTGTCTAGAGAGAAATAAAAGACAGATCCGAATTTCTGCTTGTTCTGGGTACAGCACATTTCCAGCTCATCTGTTAGGGATCTCCTCAAAAAAAAAAAAAAAAAATTACTGCTGGAGAAGTCTGCTTGGTTAGTCTCAAAAACAGTCTCAGGCCTAACTGCTTTACTTATTAAGCAGTTATTAATCATTTTGCCTTGATTTCAGTTTAGGAGAAGTTTAGCAACATCTATTTCTTCACTTAATGCCAGAAGGCCTTTCTTCAGCCCAACTTTTTGCTCTCTTCTACTGTTACTCTCGCCATCACCATGGAAATAGTGCTGTAACTATGGAAATGAGGGACTTTGTTTTATTAGTGTGGTCTGTGGAAGTTGCTTCACAACCCCTTGAGAGGTTTACCTGTCAAGGCAGAGACACATTTATCTGTTTATCTGACAGGCATTTTGAGGTGCTCTTCAATTCATTAACATGTTAATACACCTCAATTGTCTTTATTTTAAGGGATTAAACTAAGAATTAGAATAGAATCAACATCTTGTCAGACTCAAGGCTTCTACTTGGAAACTGTAATCACAGGCTTAGCTAATTATTGTTTCTATCCCAAGTGTGGCAAAATAAGAGACAAATAATTAGCATAGCCACATGTGAAATTCTTCAAGCAATAAAAGCTTTTTCAGAGCTGTTAGAAACTGAAGCCTGACCATGGACCACAGAGCCTCAGCAGCAACTGAAGCCTCTTCTATACTCTCCTCTCATCCTAAACTGGAGTACAGAAGTCTCTGAACTCTCCAATCCACAGCTTAACAACTGCACATTATTCTGCACACATTACCCACATTCAGCACCATCAGTTGTGTATCAGGCACGAGTCAGGCAAGAGAATTTCAACCTTGAGCTGGGAAAAGTCAGAACTGAGTATGATCTGCACCCCCTCTGGAAGAGCCAGCTAGAGGACATCAGGCTCTCTGGATAAAGCCAGCTATAGGATGTAATCTGTTTTGTTTTGGGTTGTTTTTGTGGCCCAATTTTCTTTTAATTTCAAGCCTGCATATATAAATCCCTCTCATTTAAACACTTGAGGGAGCAACACCCCACTTGAGGTGGCCAGAATGGATGGAGCTGCCATTCTTCAAGGCCTCCAAAGTTGCTCCCAAGTAGTTCAACCTTTCTTTCCTTGCCTTCATTCAGTGATGAGGTGATCCTGCTTCCACTTAACAGTCATACTTAAATTACAGATTTACACAGATTATTCTATCCTGCCTATTTCATTTGCTATTCCTTTCCCAGGGCCAAAACCACCGATTTCTACACAGTTGTACCTCTCAACAAGCAAAGGCAGCTTTTGCTCCCAGGAGGAGTCTTTCCAACTTCATAAAATTCAAGAAAAAAACCAAAACTGAGTAAGAGTCACTGCTACCAGTCCACTATCTATATATTAGGAAGTATTTGAAGGAAATATGTTCTTCCCCCCCCAGGTTGTTTTCACCTAAACTCTTCACTAACATCACAGCAAAATTTTCCAGCTGGGAAATCAAACTTCATTTTCCCCCAGGGCAGCTCAGGTGATAACTACTTTGCCTCTTGGTATAATAAAATCTGCTAGTGGCTTTCTCTTTGTTTTCCATCAGACTGATTTTCCAGCTCTCCTCTGTATCAGTCATTGCATTTGCTTCTCTATTTCTTGCCTCTCAGCTGTGCTACGCTGTGCTTCGTGTGAAGGTGTGAGAACCATGAAGCAAAGCTGAGTGCTGCTGTCACCTGGAGGGACAGGGACAAGGCAAAAACCTCATGGAGCTAAGACATGAAAATGCATGTGTTAGAATCTTTTTTTTAAAAATCACCTGGGCTTTGGGTGCCCTTTCAAAGTTTATGGTCATCTAGAGGCAATGATGCATTAAATTGGAAGGGTATTTTATGGAATAATATTGCAAAGGTTGTTTGCAAAAAAATAAAGGTTGGGGGCTATTGAGCTCCACCAGTGGCACAAATACAGTTCAGCCAATTCATCAACTCCCAGTATCTTGGAATTTATAACTGAACCAATCCAATAAATTAAGAGAGAATGTTTTTCCCCCAGCTAGAACAGAGCCTGGACTTCACCCATGCACATTGCACACACATCACTCAGTCACAACATTGCAATCACAGATTATATCACAAGTAAAACAAAGAAAAACTGCCTGATCAAGGATGCTTCTGTAAATCCCATTTTGCTCCCTCCAAGACACTCGAGTGGGCACATTCCTGTTATTCCCCAGGGAACAGGGACAGACCTTCCGACCTGGAGGCCTAAAGAGCATTCTTTTGGGAGGAAATTAAACATTCAGCAGGATCTGCCTATGCTCCTGCTAACACAAGATGAGATCTCTGCATTTCATCATTTCATCCTACCTATTACTGCTTTCTCTGTACAAAGAGGGGTGAAGATATGAGCACAGCAAAACCAACACTGACAAGGAAAGCCACATATTAGCAGAGAATCACCATTCCTTAAACAGCTAATAGGGCTTGGCAGGACAGTTTATCAAGACTCAGCTTCTCTCCCCACACCATCACCATCCTCAAGCCTAAAATCAGGGAATAAAGGGTCATGTTGTGCTTGGCCTTGTACAAGCACATAACCTAGCCTGTGACTTTTCAGGCAGACAGGAATGTCAGGCAGCAGACACAATATCTACACCCCACAAGGGGGTAAACACTTTGCCCAGATCACCTAGAAAGCTTAAAAGACGACAGGCAATCAAGTCAGTTCTTTCTAGACCCCTGCTTAGTGCTCCCTGCCCTCTCTCCTCCCCCCACACACCCCCAAGCCTGTGCCTGGGGGCTCCTTAACTCTGAAAACACCTCTCAGAGCTCAGCCCCGTGAGCGCTGCAGGAGGGGCAGGTTACTTATAGGACTACTGGCTGCTCTACCATCTATTTGCTTTTTTTATTACCCTTAAGGAGCTGAAAGCCTCCCAGAGCTGGGATTTTTCAGGACACTTCATTTTCATAGTGTCTGTTTTAACAGAGGTAAAAGCCTCACCAGGGAGCATCCCTGAATGCAGAGGACAAACAGTGGGCTTGCTCTGCCCGCTCTCTGTGGAAGTATCACTCAGGTTACTGGTTTTTTCTTGGTACTGTCCAAATATTGACTCTGCTCAAGTGCCACTGAAATAACATACCGTGCTTGCACAATTACTTCAGGCTGCAGAAGCTCTCAGAGAGAATAAATATTTTGCTGAAGTGCTGCTTTAAAAGAGAAAAAAAAATAGCAGAACACTGAGACAAGTGTTACTGTCCTACAGTCAGTGGCAGGGAAGGACATGAAGACAAGAAGAACAGGCTGGCCTACCACGAGGCTAGAGAAGAAGAGGGAGCACCACAGCCAGGTGCCTCTCCAGAAGCTGCAGCTCCTCACCCTCTCCACATCCAGCAACTCACAGACAGTTTCCCAGAATGGAGAATTTCAGAGGCCAGAGCACAAAGCTGCAGGTTTCCAGAGAACAGGTAACTTCTACTGCAATGAGCAGGGCTAGCACCACCAAGATCAGCCAAGGAACTTTATTTTCTGGTACTGGAGCAAATCCGATGCATAATGTCCCTGGTTGTTACATCTTTCAGAATATTTATGTTAAGTAAAAGATGAGTTTTGAAGAAAACTTTAAAGCGAAGCATGAAATTCTGCTGCTCCCGAGGCTCTCTGAGGCTAGAATCCTTCCATCTGATGTAACAAGCAGTAGGGGAGGTGAAATGACACAGATAATGAAGAACAGGAAGATAAATAATAAGGAATGGGAAAGAGACAGAGAAATAACTCCTGCACTGTTAGAACAGTGCTAGTGGCAGCTTTACAACAACTTATCGTTTCTATTTAAAGCCTGGTTTGGGGGCTATAATCTCTCAGCTGTTTTCTGTACCATCTGGCTGAAATTTAGCATAAAATTTGTTATCTCGGAGGTAAATGAACCCTTTTCCCTTTATCAAAATTGAAGTATTTGGGCAAGGAAGCAGAGACCCACGTTCAAGAGTGTTTTGATCAGCTAAGAGCAACCTTGCCATTAAAAATAGCTCGAGATAACTCTGCCATGGGAATAATGTCCAGTTCTTCCACACTGTTTTTTAACAGTGACTACATATGCTCTACAAACATGTGTGAAGCCTCAAAGCCAAATGCACTGCAACAGCCCCCCAGGAAAGTGCCCAGAGAGTGCTGCACCCAGAAGGGCATTTCCACAAGTCTCTTTCCAGGGCTCACAAGCACATCCTGGAGGAAGCACAGGCTTGTTAGGGGTATCCCTGGACCATGACACTCAGAAGTCAGTGGCTTCTCATGTGCTCTTTCCTTATCTGTTAGCCTGAATTGGGCTTCTTCCAACTAACAGGGACAGAGTCAGCAGCTACCCTTCACCCCAGCAAGTGCATTAGCTCCCACTTCACAAGCTGGGGATGCTAGAGCTCCATGTGTCACAGTGAAAGCTGCCTTTTCCACTAAACCCTAGGCAGCAACTTTCTAATTCATTTTAGATTAACCTGATTATTTCCATGCTCTGTACTGCTTCACCCCACTATCCTCTTCAGCCATGCTTTGCATAAAGGTGCAGAGCTTTATCTGATGAAAGAAGCTTCCATTTTCCAGTCTGGACTTTGAATATGCAGCAAGGAATACAGCTCAGCTGAGGAAGGTTGTTGGAATAATTTGTATCTTTTTATACAAACCGATAATAAAAACTTAGCTCCTTGATGTATTTTTCTCCCTTAAACTGTAGTTATGTTTCCTTGAATAGATAAATGCAAGATAAATTCAATTACAGCATAATTTCTCCCAGGATGAATAACCTTTAAATCAGCTCTGATCTCCAAACACATTATGAGATAACATACTGTCCATTACATTGTTGAAATTGGGGCTACAGCAGTGCCTAGAGTTGTCAGTATGAATATCAAATTATTTATGTTCCTCTTTGCATCCTTGAATACCAAATAAGCTCGGGAACACTGACAGCAAGAAGCCCTATTTAAACACTGATTTTTAGCAGAGGCAGGAGGTGCTTGCTTGACAGCTCTTGAAATTGCAGTGCACTATTAATCACGGAGATGTGCAGCAGCACTGTGAGCTCCCACTCCGCTGTCACCTTGCCCAGACTTTCCCCTCCTCTTGGGGAACAGCTCAGAAATGAAAGCTCCATTAAGTCTTCCACTTGGCTGACTGCACTGCTGCTGCTCAGAGCTGGTGACGACACAAGCAGGGAGCCAACCGGAACATTTGGTATGGGTGCTTTGGGTTTGAGCTGTTCAGCAGCACACGTCACAAGATTTAGTAGTTCTCTCTACCTCCACTTCCATTTTACAAGCCTGAATATTTAACACAGCTAGTGACTGCTTTTGGGGGATGCTTTTGTCAAAAAAAAAGTAATATGAAAGCAATGTGCCTTAATGGAATCCCTGGCCAAGGTCAGCAGTGCCACACGCTGGAGTTTGAGTGCTGGAGAAGAGCAGCAGGGACTCTGCATCATCTGAATACACTCTGCTCAATGCCACAAAATTTCCTTCTTGGCCATCAAGTTAACCCTGTGCTAAATATGGCAAAGCTCGAGATGGTCCAGCTTGCTGAGACCAACAATCCAATGTGATTTAAGTGCAGACTATTTTATCCACATCACCACCCCCACCCTTTTACTCAAAAAGGTAAATCCTGTTTCACTTGGGAAACAAATGGAGAAGGGTCTTGATCAAGCTAGAGAACTGCTAGGTCACATTCTGCAAAGCAACCTCCACAGAGGTAGTTTTGAGACTTCTCTAAAAATCCACCACCCAGATACATTTAACAGATATTAAAAAAATCTAAAGCCATTTGAACAAAATTTATATCCAAACAATATCTGTGCTTATGAATGTTCTCATTTAAACAAGAGGCAGTTTAATAATTCATTCCACATTGCAAAAGGCAAACCAAGCAGCATTGTTTCAGTGGGATGGTTGAGGCTCAGATGAAATAGTTTTTGATTGACCACAGATAAAACCCCTTGGCCAACGACCCAACTATTCAGTATGGTCAGCAAGAGACAACTCGACTGACAAAACCCTACCAACAAGCTGTAGGACACACTGGAGCTTTAGAAAGCAGCTTTTCAGCTCTCTAGCACTTGTTTTCTTTCCTAATTTTTAAGGTCATCAGCATGTCAAGCAGAAAATTCAGTCAGCTGTGGAGAGCTGTAATTACCAAGACTGTTTACAAGACGCTTTGATGGCAACAAGCCTCTTGTGCAGGAACAAGTTTACCACTGAAACAAATTTTAATTTGAGTGTCAAGTCTCCAACTCAAGTGCCTCAATGGCTTGTTACTACCTAATGAAATGATGGGGGCAGAGCAAAAGGCACCGTTAGAGCTGCTTGAAGCAAATAAGCATGAAAGAGAGAAGCCTTGAGCAAGGAGCACAGATCACCAGCTTCATCAAACCTCAGGGGATCCTGAGGCACTGGCAGCGAGCTGAGCACCCAGGTCCACACTTCCCAGTGCCAGCAGCATTCCCCAGACAGTGAGCAGGCAGCTGGCTGTGAGAGCTCCCTTGAGCTCCACAGAGGCCAAAAGATACTCTGAGCTTGTCAGCAGCTGACCTCAGTGAAAAGTATGACAGGAAAGTGATGGAAAAAAATACTGCCTGGGCAAAGGAAGGATTTGTGTATACAAGACACAAGAGCAGCCAAGGAAAAGGCAGGATGGTGCTGGAACAAAGTGGTGCTGGTGCTTTAGCACCCAGACAACAGCCAAAATGCCTGTTTGACCAAAGTGCCTGCAAGGTCCCATTCTTGATTTTGCCATGATTTGCATTTCCCTTTGTTAAATACTTTGACAAAAATAACCCTCTTGGAATGCAATACAACTCAAAGCCAGGCAGTCTGTTTGCACAAACAAGGTTGGTTTACATTCAATGGCCCTGAATGCACCAGGTTGTGTTGCTTGGTTTGGTTTTTGGGTTTGTTTTTTAAGACATACCCTAGACTTGAATTAAAATGCAGACACTCCATCCAGCTGAGAAAACAGCAGAGCTACCATGCCCAAGGAGGCTGGACCTCCCCAGAGAGCACCAAGCAGTGGTTCTCTTCCCCTCATCTTCCTGAGGACACCAGACAAGAACCAAATAAGGCTTTTCTTCACTCAGTACCAGGCAGCCTTCTGCAACCCACTTGCAATGTGCTTCCAGAGCTACCTCCCAAATCAAAGTCTTGGGATTTAATTCAACACATGCATCTGATGCTGCTTACAGAGGGAATGCAGCACTCTTGGGTGAGAACAAGCTTTCTCCAAAGGAGGAGCTGATTTTGGCACTACAGAAAGCTCCTACTGGTCACAAAACAGCAGAGGGCCCACGTTTATCACTGGGATTTAGTTGGCCCCAGCTGACAAGCCTCCACTAAGCAACTCTGCAAATCACATTATATTATCTGCCTTTGTTTTCCTCCAGCCAAGGCAAGTCACTTTGTAAAAACAACAGCTGTTAGTCACAACCTCCCAGTCCCAGGGTGTCAGTGTAACTTATGAAATAAGACTGCTGGGTGTGATTTACAAAAGTGGGAAAATCATTTAAATGTATTTGACATAACCAACACCAGTCATTCTCTCAGCCTGAGTTGTATTAATACCAGTGCATTGCTGGTGATGATCTATGAAGGAGACAGAAGATGATGCTTTGGAGCTGGGAAATGAGGCTGGCCCTGTGGGGCTGAATATCTGTGTCAGAGAAGCACACATGTCCACAGAAGGTGCCATTTTTATGATGCAGTGAAGGCTCTGTGACAGAAAGCAGAGTTATTGTGGCAGTCATCTTCTGAAGAGACTCTCAGGTGGGGAGGAGAAGGGACAGGTCTGATGAGATGGATTTGTTCAGCAGCTGAACTTGGGAGTATTTCACAGTGAAGTGAAAACACATTTGCAAGGTACTGCCTGCACATTGTCAAGTTCTTTTGCTCTAGGTCACCAACAGGAACCCAGATGTTTTCACAGCAAGAGGCAGCATTGCTGCAGGCTCATGGAGAAGGCACAAGGACCAGGCACACACCCTTACCCTGGAGCAGCTCTGGACCATCTGATGCTGAGGAAAGTGATCTTGTACCTTAGACTCAGTTTCCCTTCAGTCTAAGAAGAGCATAAAAATCTGACCATTTGCCACATAATTAACTTCCTCAGTGTTTTGGAAACACCAAGGAAACTTGGACTAGGCTGACCATGACACAAGGCTGCAACCCAGGAGATAATAAAATGCAGAGTAAAGGCAAGCCCTGGTGTGACATACATCCCATCTGCTGTCCCCTGGGCATGGCAGAGCTCTAAAAAAACTGCCAAAAGGGAGCTGAGCACAATCAAGGGTGAGAAACAGTGGGCAGAAAGGGGAGGGGGGGGAGGTCACATCAGCCAAAACAAAACTCCTCTGACCTTGGGATTGAGCCAAAGCAGCCCCACATAGCTCCACCCTACCTGCACAAGTGCTCCCATGAGGCTGCATGCAGAGGGCAGAAGGAGGTGCAGACTTGGACAGAGAGTCAGCATTTAACCCTTGTCACCTCCACAGTTCAGGTATGTGGCTTTGGCTGCTCCATTGCCAGCTCGAGAGCACAGCAGCTCACGCCAGGGAAGTGGCAGCCTCTTAACAGAGGATGTGTTCTGCCCATCTAATGATAAAACTTGGGTATTTTTTTAATGGCTGAACATTATATAGACACTTTTTGGTATGAAGTGAGACCAGACTGAAGTCTGGGGCAGAGCTGCCAGACCCATATCCCTGCCTTTCCTCTGAGGTCAGCCTTGTGATTAAGGCTTCACAGGGAGGTCCAAATTCCTCCTAAAGCCACAGGAAAGCAACTTCCACTAGCACTGCCAGCTTGTTAAAGACTAAATCCTGCAGAGGAGGAAAACATGATCAAACCCCCTTTCTACTCCTCTGTGCTTTGTTGTTAGAAGCAGCAGGGGAGCTGCCTGCCTCCCATCAAGCTTTCTTAATTCTGCAACAACCTCCCTGGGAAAAGCTTTCCTCCCTTGCATACCTCTAACCATCCACCAGCAACCTTTCCAAGGAGGTGGCTCCTGGGTACAGCAGTCAGGCAAAGCTAGAATAGCATGAGCCAGAGCCACCCAAGGACTTGACAAGTGCATCTAGTGCCTGAAACATCAGAGATCTTTAAAGAGTAAAGAAAACAAACCAAAAAAACAAAGCAATAAAACCAAAACCAACCCTAAAGCTCTCTAGAAACTTGCTCTGTCATTCTAGCCACTTGCTACACATTAAAGAGTTTCAAAACCTCTGGTTCTACAACAAACAGAATTTCCCAAACAGCTTTTGTTTTATTCCAAGTTTTGTTCAACTCAGGCATTTTTCATTCACAAAGATTTTAAATGTAAGCCAAGTCAGATTCAAAAAGGCACTTACTGAGGAAGGTTCATCAGGGAGAATTATATCTTGAGACAAACCATTGCTTTATTTCTATTACCTAATGCACCACAAGTGATTTAAATAAGACAGTGTGGAACTTCCAGTACAGAAATTAATTTCCTTTATGATAGCAGATTGCTCTACGATTCTTTTCAGAAAGCACTTGGACAATAATTAAGCTAATACCTACATGACTAAAACCACACCATTTATTTGATCCATAAGTGTTTCTCCTTTAACTGCCAGTATTTCCTATTTTTACTTTGCAACTATTTAGGACACAAAATGAAACAAGCACCAGTGTATGTGTGTATACACACACAGAGCTGTGGCAAACTCCAGAACAAAACTTTCAGCATCAGATTTACTTTGGGGATTTCAGGGACTGTTTTGACTCTTCCCTTTCTTCTTTGCTTACTAAATGCAACAGGATCAGTCTCCCAAAGCAGCCCTCCCTCTACACCTACAGCATTCTGGTACTATGTTTTGCCAAGTTTTTTGCTTTTTGGATTGAGGGAAGAGGAATCCCTACTGTGCTGCTGCATGTTCAGGTTCACACTTCCCTTTGACAGCCTAAGCAGTGAAGATGTTAGAAAAGATAGGAAATGTTGTTTTGGGAAGTTTTTATTTGGTGGTGGTGGTTTGGTGGGTTTTTTTGCCATTTTTTTGTTTGGATGGTTGTTGGTTTTTTTTGTTTTTAATAATCAAATTAAATGATAGTGCAGATCCATAAAAGTCATATGCAAGACACAAAGAAAACTGTGGAGGTGGTACAAGGCAGTTTTGTAGTTGTTGCAATCTCCAAGCTAGAAAGCAAGTTTTCTCATATTTTCAAGTAAAATATAGAAGTGATAGGCAACTTCTGACTCTTAATTTCTACTTGCAAGAGTGATTGAAAGCATACTGTAATCATACATTGTATACAACAATAAGGGCAGAGCAAGATTTTGGAAGAATTCCTGGGAAAATTATGGATTCAAAAAAAAAAACCTTCTACAAAGTGTTGATGCACTTAGCTCCACTGAGCTCCAAGGGTGGCACGTGCTAAGCACACATGGAACAGAGCACTCAAAGGGGACAGGTTTTATTTACACTGCTGCAAGCTCTCCAAACAGCAGAGATGTTGAGTTACAACCCTGTGTGAAAGTAATTATAGGCAGTGTCCAGGGCAGAAGAATACAGCAGAGGCCAGCAGAGTGACAAGGGCAATCAAACAGAGCCTGGTGAGAGCAGAAGGAAGGAGTGAACCAGACAAATGTATCAGTGCTCATGTCCCAGCCTTCATGTTCCATTATCTACAGTCACTGGCTGAATAATCCTGCCTCCAACCAGGCCCTTTGAAACACCCCAAGAGATGCTGGGGACAAGATCAAACCAAGAGCAGAGTAAGGGGATAGAGCAGCATAATGAACTTCAAATGGTGACCAGACATCACAAGAACAGTCACCAAGGCTGAAACTCAAAGGCAGGTTTCACAGGGAATGTTTCAAAGGCTGCAGATAGCACTGGCACCAGTGGGATTTCTACCAAATGGCATTCAAGATCTGAATATTTTGGCCAATATTTCTATTCAAAAGATAAATCCCAGAAGTTTTTAATGGCAGAGAGTGAAAATATAAATGTTTTCAAAGCACAGTCAAGGAAAAGATACAGTAGCAGCTGGGGCAGAAATCAGCTGATGGACATCCATGAAGGAATGAATAGGAAACACAATCAAGGAGTTATCAGAAGTGACAATCAAACTTCAGAAGACTAATCAGAATTCAATCTTCCTGAAAAGGTCATGGTATTTCTTTTACATTTGGTTCCCCCCACTTTGTTCTAATTTGCCTCTTTTTTTTTTAGATCTTCCCTTTCTCTAACACATCTTTTTTTCCCCAAAGTTTTATATGGACCACAAACAGTTGATGCTGCTGAAGTACACAAAAGTTCCCCTGCACCCCTCCAAAGCATTGCACATTGTTCAGAATACACAGTCACACACACTTTAAAAATAACCAAATAATTAGAATTCCATCCATTGGACCAGATTGATGTTTAAGAAGGACAAAGTAGCTGTGAACCTGCAGGGAAGTCATGGGTAACCTTGATAACCCAGGGGTGCATTTTTATCATTACTTCACTCTACAAGTTGTGCTTCTGCCTGCTCTCCACTGAGCAGTGAATTATGGGGAAGGAACTGTTTCTCCCTTACTCCTCCAGGCTGCTCCAGAGCATCCAGATAGAACTGACATCAGAATTTCAGGGAGTCTGAAGACAGCTGCTTCTCCTAAAGCACCACAGAAGACCTTCCTGCACCCAAACCCTTCACCAGAGACAGAACTATCCCAGACCCACCCCAAAACACAGAAAGCAGCTCCAACAAGGTGTCACATCACTGCTTGAGGACAGTGAAATCTATTAAGAGTTTAATAAGTGCAGAAGGATAAAGGGATCCCTGAGGTGCACAACCAGAGGCAGGCTCCCTGATGGATCAAGAAAAAGTGAGATCTGTTTCAGCTGTCATCCTGATGCAGTGGCTTGGAGAGCAGCCAGGGATTCCCAGGGGACTCAGCCACCTCAGGATCCTTCAATTCCCAACTGGGCTCTCTCACAAGCCTGGGGAGGCGTTTCAGTCTGTTGGGGCTCTCCAGTGCTGCCTCGTAGCACTCTTGAGCATGGTTTGTGCTGAGGTGTGTGTTTATATGTATGCATTGAAATTGTTCAGAGGGAAACCAGAGAGGAGAATCACACATCTCAAGAAGAAAACTGTAGCAACACTAGAAGTGAATTCTACTCCAAGGCTGTTCCTCACCCACTACACACAAGATCATTTTATCCTTGGTACAATCCAAGGCTGAAATCTGGACTCTGGCAGTGTTCACAGCTAAACCACAGATTAAAAAGAATAATTTAAACAAACAACAGATGCACATTAACTTTTTGATAGTCTGAACTGGTTGCTTGGATGGATTATCCCTCTTGTCATTCTTCAGTGGGTGTGCCCAGACCTGGAGAGGATTTCCAGAATTGTAATAGGGAACTGAATGCCTTTTCTGGCTTAAGCCACCTCCTCTGTCCTTCACAGGTTCCTGCCTCACCAGCTACTCATTTAAATGAGCCACTTGACCTGTCCTGACTCCATAATCAAGAGCAGCATATGGAAATCAGAATGAACCAAGGCTCCTCACTGGCCTTCTATAATTTCACTTAGCTCAGTAGCATGATAAAAAGGAAATCTGTGGAATCTGCTAACTCTGAGGCAACTAGTTATCACTTTCCTTGGGCTGAATTTAATAGAATGAAATGATGCCATCATCACAGCAATGGGATTTTTTTCCCAAGTGCTGAAGGGAGGTGTGTGTGGGGGGAATGGGAGCAGAACAAAACAAGACAAACAACAAAAAAAGTACAGAATCATTAACATTTGGGCTTGAAGAATTTGCTGGTAAATGATGATGTAAGGGGAGGACAGATCTGGCAGTTTCTGTGTTGTAAATAATGCATGGCTGTGCTCACCCAAGTGGCCAAAGATGAGCTTTGCTGTTCCATTATTGCCCTAATATGAAAGGATTAACTTATTCCCCTCAACTACAACTCTGCTTGATGCTGAAGGGGAAGAAAGAAACATTTTATTATACTTGCAAAGCAAAAGTCGTTCTCTTACACTGCTCACAAACTTTATGATCTTTTAGCTTAAGGAAAGTCTATGTGAATGGATCATAATGCAAGAAAGGAAAGGAGTAACAACTGAAACTGCTGCTTTCATTAGAAAAATCCCCACAACACAATCAAAGAAACCCACAACAATTTATTCTCCACACACACTCAATTACTGGAGGAGTATAGCTAGGATGTTATAGAAGCTATAGAGAGTGTGTCTGTATTTGCAGATAGAGTAATGCCCCTGCAGTGGAGCTGTGCTAGACACACTGCAATACTAGACCTGTGCAAGAAAATCCAGAATTTCTCATCAAATCTTGTAAATCACCAAGAAATGGGCTTCAGCTGAGACTTGTTTGCAGAAAAAAAAAAAAGATTAAAAAATCCAACAAATTGTTTTCCCGTTTCACAGCCCCTGTTAGGCAGCTCTAGGTCTGTATGTGCATAAACTGTTACCTAGTGGATGAGGAGCAAGCAGGTAGAGTCTGAAACGTGTCTCATGCCATACTTTGAGTGCCATCTTCTGGCAAACAGCACTGCATGCCTGCATCTGTTCACAGAGCAGCCCTCCAATGCCAGTGCCATCCTGAGAGGTAAAGCAGCTGAGCACCTCCTGCAATCCTGGCCAAGCTTTCTGCCTAGGTGGGCACTCTGTAGGTTCCTTTTACTACATCAGGTTAGCACTCACCTTCCCGAGAAATTTCTTCTTGGCTGTTTAGGAATAAACCAGCTCCTGATCCTCTCTCCCCTGTCAGCTGAGTTTTAATTAACCTTGAAATCTTAGGACTATCTTTTTCTTAGAACAGATACATTAGAGTTTTTCTTCATAAACATCATAATGATGAAACCTTTGGCTGGAAGCCCAGGACAGCCAGTGCCTACTCCTAAAGGGCACTGCACAAAGCCAAATGAGTCTGGCTCTTCCAGCTTGAAGATTTCTCTGCCAGGTATTTGCTAATACTTCTGCTAGATGGAGAACTCAGAAAGAGGAGCTCAAGGATCAAGATTTTCTGAAGCTGAATTTTACTGACTCAGAACAGGGTACTGGTGTGATTTTAATTTTTCTACTAGATCACATCCTTGAATCCAGGAACACCAAGTTTCCATTTAAATCAAAGGATTTTAGAAGCAAAAGACTTCACATCTTAAATGGCCCTTCATCTTCTGTACTGTTCAGCAGTGTTCCTAATGCACTCATTTTGACCACCAACCCAAGGCAGAAGAGAGGCATTTCCTACAGCTCTGCAATAACTAGGGATCTGCAAAAGCCTTCAAATCACTTTTTTTTTTTTAACCATTGTGTCACTAACAATCTGAGGGAGATTTGGGAATTTTCAGTTCCTGCAGATTAGCAATGCTGCATGGAAGTGAACTAATTAAAAGTGTCTAGTTAAGCTACAGGGCTCTGATGGGAAATTGCTAGCAAGCATATCTGCAGGCCTTTTCAGAACCAAGCTTGAATCAAGCCTTTTCCAACCAGCCCTTTCTGTTTAAACATACAAATGCAGCTGTTCATGTGTCACACCCCAAGGAAAAGAGTCTCACAGAGAATTCCTGAATTACCTGCAAGTGAATTCCTGCTTTCCAATAAAGGCTCTGGTTTGAATTTCATTATTCTTTTGGTTGCCTTATTTTGAGCTTTCTACTACAGAGATAGAGATTTGGTTTTCAATCTCAGGTTCACTCTGCCAGGTTAGTGCAATTAAATTCCCTAGTTCATACAGACACAAAGGGGACAAATTTGCAGACAGAATTTGAGGTGAATGTATTCTAAAGAGCACGACAACTTGTTCTAATAGCTCCAAAACACAAATAACGTGTATTCACGTGTATTAGTTTCCCAAGTCAAGGCAGGAAATAACTGTTGTTAGAAAGATGCTTGATGAGAGAGGAGACAAATGGGCTAATTAGGTTAATACTTTTTGTTAAAGTGACTTCTCAGCATATAGAGATTTTTATGCCCATTACCTCAGCGAGAAGGCTGACATCAAGCTTCCTGGCTGGCCTCCCCCTCTCCTCCCTCATGCTGCTATCAGAGTATTTCTGAAAGAACATATGCTTACTGCTAACAGAGCAGGTTTTGTAAAGCAAAAAAAGTCATTTATTATTGCCATCGCTCTGCCCCGAACAGGCTGGCAGTGCAGGATGCTGCTTCACACAGGTACCTGTCTAGAAGCAGGGGAGGTGGGAAACAGCCACCTTGTCTCTTCCCAAACTTGTCCAGGCATTGCATTGTTATGTCCAGACACCACAGATCACAAGGGTCTCTGGGTCCCTTCCCCCTCTCTTGGTGCTATGAATGAGTCTGGAGCAGAGGATGGTGTTCAGATGGTCAATAGCACCACCCTAGAGGGGAACATGAGCTCAGGAATTCCCCCTTCCTCACCAATACCAATCATTCCACATAAATGCAGAGTTGATTTGTGTGTGTATATCTTATCTGCACCGAGGTACATCCCTGGGAAGGGTTTCTTTTAAGGGCCCATCTGCATCTACTTCCCATGTGCTTATGCCCTTCAGCAGCTGAAGGACTGCACTGGCCTGAACACTGGTTTATAGCCTGACTTGAAAAAAAAAAAAAAATGGCTTCTCAATATGTTTTCCCAATGAGACCAACACAGAGCAATTCCTCTCAGCATCAACCCCACCACTGAATTTGATTACCTGCTGGTTTAATTCAGTGACTAGTTAATTTGAATCCACCAATTTATGGATTGAGTTTTAACAGCAGCCTTTAATTGCTGCATTATTTTATTCTGGTAGTTTAGGGAAATTGTACTGGATTGGTTTAGCAATGTGCCTGTTTCATTTTATATTTATTTCCTCATCTTTTTTAATAAAACCTGTAAGTACATAGGGACTGGTTATTTTATCAAAGCATAACATGGTTCATAAATCCAAAGCTGAGGGTATTTTAAATTGGAGTATTAAAAGTCCTGAATTAAAATAAGACATGACAAAAGCAGGAAAGACATACCTAGGCTTTCTTTCCTCCTGACCTTCCTACACATCCTTTCCCTTTCTCCTCCTCCCCAATACTCAGTATTCTATGCAAATGAAAATGAAGTCCACACAATATATGTCAACCTACACAGTGAGCAGATGAACCCAGGAATATTTACATGCTGTGCAGAAGGCTCTTCATGTGGAGCTCCTGTGCCATTGCCTTGGCCCATAAGTCCTGCATCCCAGAAGCTGCAGTAGCAGGAAGAGCTTCCCATGGCTATCCTTGGGTCACTGAAAACTGTAGGACATCCCCACAACTGCTCTGGTGAACAGAATGGCACTGGTCAGATGCATCTTTTGCCTTGCACTTCCAGCTACCCCAGTTTAACTATGCTAGATTTTTTTTATAAACCTTTGGACCTGTTGTAGGTACAGGTGGGGGAAGATATGGGGGGAAAAAAAAAAGAAAAGAAAAAGAAAAAACCTCTACTGCCTTTCTAAACAGAAAAATTGTGTTTGGATCTGCTCCTTTTACAGGTAGCAGCTGGATAAATATGAGCCCTGTTATAGTAATCACTTCACAGACAATAGTACTGGAAGGACTGCCAGAAGGGAACCCAAAACGTGGAGAGCCCTCCAAATACCTGTATTACAAGAGGCCTGTACTCAGAGATGTGCAAACATTAAGCTCTGCAAAACTGAACCAGAAACTGCACTTTGTAGCCATTCACTGCCAAGATGAAGCCCAGCACACACAGTCACAGGTGATAATTCACTCCAGCCACTTCTACAGAGGGACACATTTGCAATTCTTCTCTACATTTTTAATTTCTTCCTACTTGAGATGAACTGGATCTCTCATTAGCACATCTAAGAATCTCCCCTTTAGCCACAAGTGTCAGGCCAATTCCAGGTTGTGTCACCAGAGTCCAGAGGCTTTTGTTCAGAGAGCAGGAACCAGGCCAGCCTTGCAGGGAGCTGAAGTCAGAGCACAGACATCCAGGTACCCTCATCTCCCCAGAGCTACTTGGAACTCAGGCAACAGCAAAACTGTCACTCACTTGTACCTCACTGTGTCTGTGTCCCCCTGGCATTACCTGGAGACCTGCACTTACCCTTGGATAGCCATGTGTAGAGCTGTGGAGAACAGCAGTCCCTGTATGGGGAAAGACATCTGGATTTATAATGGGTATTTCTTCCCACAAAGCTCTTTTACTCCACATTTGGGAGAAACTTCCATTCTATTCTGCCTGGTGGATTTCCAGAAAGCCCTGAAGTTGTCAGTGACCAGACCTGCTCACTTCTCCCCCCACCCAACATGAAACTTGCTTTTTATTTTTCTAGCAGTATACTTTAAAATCAGAAGACACCATGCCCTACAATGCAGAGGAGAGATTCCTGAAGCCTTTGAAGTGTGTAGAACACATGCCATGCTGATGGATGTGGTATGATGAACCTAGAGGCACAATGGAAAAAGTAAATGGCAGATCCCAAAACTCTGGGGTGGAGATGAAGAATGGGAAATGGTGACTTGATTTGCCAAAGTGTTTCTCTTAAAGAATATTAATCTCTTCAGACAATCCATGAAAAGGCCCTGTAGCAATATCATATTAAATTAATAGAGTCTCATCATTATGGTAACCTCAGCTCAGTTTTATAAGATGTATAGTGTCATCAGAACCAAAGAAGAGTCCCCAGATAGTTCTGCTCACATAGCAATTGCTACCTAATGACACTGAAGTGACAATTGTAACTACACAGTGTTTTGGATGCCTGTCTGTCTCAAATGCCTGCAGTTCAGCTGTCCAACCAAAGCCTCATAAGCTGTACAATTCCATTTGGGAACCAAAATCCTCCCCATCATCAGAAAACACACAGTTATGACCTGCCCCCCGAAGAAGTCACTATCACATATAGGCACATTATCAATTATACATATGTACAATAAATACAATATACAACAGCTCTTACCAACAGTATTTTACATCATACAGGATGGTGGCATAGACTGTCAGCGTGGAGGGTCTGGTAATATACTAGGAAGCTGGTTACACAGCCATCCTATACCCCAGGGAGGTTATGCAGATCTCAAGCTAGGAAAATTACCACTCCAGACCAGGAAACACCACAACAGTCAGGGAAATTATCCATATGTTACAGAAAGCAAACTGAGAAGGCAATCTCTGCCTTCATACAACTCGTCTTTAACTTTTCTCTCATGGTCCTCTGCTCTCATCCTTCAGTTCTGCAACATAAACTGTCTACATCTCTTTCCAGCTTCCTCTCTGCACAGTCCACAGGAGATCCGAGTAACATAAATTAGTACCAGTGGCTTTTAATTAGTAATGCTGGAGGGTAAATCAGCAATTTCAGGCAGCTAGATGGCAGCTTGAAGTATCCAATAGTGTAAGAAACAAGCAGTGAATGAGCAGAGTTGGATATGGCTGCTGGCACAACAGGCATTTCTCAGCCAGGGGCCTTTTCCACTAGGCCGTGTGGGAGATGGCGGCAAAACCACCAAAGGCCTTCTGCAGG
Organism: Ceyx melanurus; assembly: GCA_024611195.1. Taxonomy (NCBI): domain Eukaryota; kingdom Metazoa; phylum Chordata; class Aves; order Coraciiformes; family Alcedinidae; genus Ceyx; species Ceyx melanurus. The sequence goes on along the minus strand of JANHGL010023271.1, from coordinate 198,209 downwards.
ATTTCCCTCCTAGCCTGCATTTGTAGCCAGACAGAAGTGCCCAGACAATTATGATGCTGCAATCTGTTTATAAGGATTCCAACTTAAACCACGGCTTCCAGGAATTCAGTTACCACTCACATTATCTGAATTCAGGGGATTAAATTTGACCCTCACAGCACAATGCTCACAAGGGCTGAGAAGCTGCTGCAGCGGCCAGAGCACTGAGGTACTTCAGTGACCCCTGTACCCAGCACCCTCAATAGCCACAGAATATACTGGAAACTGGCTACCTGATAAATCTTCAGACACAGGCTCCAAGGGGAAAAAAATAAATTACCTCTAAACATGCTACTGCAGCTCCAGAAAGATGCACCACTGGCTGCAATGTGCCTGATAGTGCACGGAGCACCCCCTCCAACAGTCAAGGGGATTAGTACAGGGCATCTTTACAACTTGATATAGCTCAGCTGAACATCAGACATATTGTCTCCAAGATGCTCATGATGGTTTTGACAATATTTCTTCACACAAAGAGCCTTAATCCCTCCCCATGCAAGCACAAAAAGAATGGGTTTGAATTTGTCCAAAACAAGTAATCAAGAGAGAGTTATTTGGTAATTTGCATCATTATCTCTGTCTGCTGCTGCATCTTTGCTGACAGCGTATTTTTAAGCACTGAAATCCAGCTTTGGAGTCTTTCAAAACAGAGCAACGTCTCTCCTGCTACTTGGTCTGGGAGCTGGGCGAGAAAGAAAGAAGAAATACAAATGCCAGCACTGGGGGTTCACTGTCCTATTTCCAGCCCAGCAAGCTGGGTGCAGCACCATGAACTAAACTGCTTCCTTGCTTTCCAAAAGCAAGAGCCTTTTTCAGGTCATCTCTCAAATTTCATCAACATCAAAGTATTTCTAGAAGCTGAGGGCAAGTCAGTACACTCACTGGCTGAAGGAGTATGGACTTCCTAGCAGCTAAACTGTATCAAAAGGATTCAGGATCCAGCATCTAATCCAGGCTGCACTGTGCTGACTTTGCACTATCAGGTGTTCCTATGCACATGTACCAAACAAACTGCATCTTAATCCCTTAGCAGAGGCCTGCCCCTTGGCAAAGGGAAAGCACAACAAACACACAGCTTCTCTCACTGATTCCCAGACTCAGGACACCTAAGCAAGCAAGGATATCTCTCCTTCCCCTCAAACACAGCCCAATAACAAAAAAAAAAAAAAACCAAAAAAAGTAGGACTCACTTTTCACCAGGGTCCATTCTGTACCAGCAGCAGCAGAGCTTCACTTCTTCTCACCTTCACCCACTTTCTTCTCTTGAAACCACTGTTTGCTCATTCCATGACTGCCTCCCCAGCAGCACAACCTTCTACACCACCCTCAACCTTCCCCTCCAACACCCTAAATGCTCTGCTCTCATCTCCCAGCAGGCCCAGCTCCTCGTTAGTGCCTGCACCAGGTGACTTCACTAATGACCTCCCTGCAGCAGACCCAGCCCCACACAGGTGCAGCTCGCCTTGAGAAGAGGACCCTGCTCACCCAGCACTGCCTCATTGGAGAAAACAAGGCCATCTGGAGCATTTTCACCCTTTAGCACCAACTGGAAGTCACTGTGCTTCTCAGATGAAAGACTCTCCTCTAAGTGCAAATTATTATTAATGAATTTCCATCTTGGCTCCTCGACAGAAAAATGTACCTTGCAGCCTGTTATCTTTGCAGCCATGCACCCCTGGTACTCAGAGATTCCCTCATCTGGCAAGTAAGGCACGTTGCCAAGAGTGATGTTCAGAGCAGCTCTCTGCACCCGATCCCAGTGCCTTTGTAACTGCAGCACAGCAAAGCTTAAGAAATGTAAATCCTGGCATTTGACCCAATGTGAAATTCTCAAATAAATGATATTTCACAGCCCGGTGGTTTCCTCCCTGCTGAGATGATCATTTACAGTGGTTCACTCAGAACTGGGCTTTGACAGAATTTTTGGTCAGTGGAAGGGAAAGTGAAAAATTTTCAGTATCTGCCTCTGTTTCTGAAGCACCATGTTCTGTAGCTTCAGAAAAATTAAATGTGAAGGCAGGGCCGAGTTTTTCCCTTTCTTTAATTCCCTTTGTTGTCTCTTCAAATACAGCCTTCCTTTGCAAAGACCATGTGATTTTGAAGACGTGCTCCTGTTCAGCCACGAGTTACTGGAGTCAGAATCAACGACCTCTTCTAAGTTTCCTCTGGGCTTATGGCTATGCTGGTTTTGACTGGGACAGAGTTAAATTTCTTAGCAGTAGCCAGTGTGGGACTATGTTTTAGATATGTGCTGGAAACACTCTGGAGGATGACTGAACACCTGCCTGCCATGAGAAGTGGTGAATTAATTCCTTGTTTTCCTTTGACTGTGCATGGAGCTTTTGCTTTTATCTCAACCCACAAGTTTTCTCACTTTTACTCTTTTGATTCTCTCCCCATCCCACAGGGAGGGAGGGAGCAGCTGTGTGGGGCTTAGTTGCCAGCTGGGGTTAAAGCATGACACAGACCTACGAATAGCACAGAGGAGAGTGACCCTCTGCAGCTCAGCTCTCCTGGACCTTAGGCAGCAAATATATGTGGCAACAGGCTGCTGTAAGCAGCAGGAGATGTTTTCTTTGTTTGAAGCAATGACCCAAGCAGCCAGGTTGGTTCACATGAGTAAAAGAAATATCAAGATGCATGAAACAATTGCTGCTCTTGAGGAGGAGAGCAGGCTCCCCTTCCTCTCAAGTCTACAGAATGCTCCCGGTAGCCTTATTCTTCTCACTTCATGGCAGGGATAAACAAACCCCTCGTCCTGTGAGGCACACAAATTCAGTTCTATCATGTGGCAATGCAGTTTTAAAACTCTTCCTCAATAGACAGAAACTTCTCATATATATCAAATCCAAAGTCCAGGCTCCTGGCTGCTGTCAATTAGCACAGCTCTACCAGATGGCTTCAATGAAGATGCACAGATTTATTGCAGCTGTGGATCCAGACAGAAATGCTGTAGTTGTGACTAACAGAATAGTTGAAGCAGAACCTTGGGACTGGAGAGGCTTCCTCAGGCCTCCTTCCCTCAACCATCACAGGCCTTGCATCATGTGGGCCTGTTGCTGAACACTGTGCCCCATCTGAACGTAATTTCCACGTTCCAAATACTGTTGCATGCATGGTGCAAAACCTGCAGTAATGGTTCTCCTTCTTCTCTGTCATGTCATTATGACAGGCAGGGAACAGGCATCAGGATTCTTCCTCTCACAGCTTAAAAACCCCACCATGCTGCCAATGTGGAGATGAGCTGATAACTCAGGAACTAAAAGATATTGACAACAGGAACATGTTAGCAAAGCCACCAGTGAAACTATTCTTTGTGCTTCAGGGATGTTAGATTGCCATTTAATTTGCTTTGGAAACGTGGCAGCACTGACTGCCTGAGTCCTGCAGTGCTTAGACTGCTGCTTAAGCCTCTCCCCGTGGCCATGCACGTGCTGGCAGTTGTACATGATCATCAGTGTTTGCAAAGTGATTATTGTGGCACAGACAGGACAGAGTAAGTCAGAACTGTAACGAATGTCCGTGGTAATCTGCAGCATGTGTCAAATGCCTTATGTATTTGTGAATGGCAAGAGTCCAACCCAGTGTTACAGGCTGCAGTCAATGGGCTCTATGTGTGCTAGGCCCTGAAACCACCCACTTCAGAGACCCTACAGAGACTATTTTTTCTAATATAATGACAAAATACTGTCGCTAAGAACAGACACATGGCTGATCATCAAAGAAATCTTGCTCCCAAGGAGGCATCGTGGGTGTATTGGCCAATGTCAGGAGGATCATCACTGTGTATTAAAACTCATTTTTCCAAAGGGTAGTTATTTCAAACAAACTGCCAAAGTCTGAGTCTGTCTACAGACAACAGAGAACTGTACATGCACTCAACAAAACCCCCAAAATAGTGATTATTTCAATATTCATTGAAACAATGTATTCATAACAGAAGAGCTCTGCTCCACTTTGGGAATGTTGAATCCAATCTGCATTGCATTAATACAGGAATGTGTCTTTCAACAAAAGTCTACATTGCTGTTTTTGAAAATGAATTGCAAAATAGTTTCTCATGGAAAATTTTAATTCCCTAACACCCACCCTTTCATTTCAGTGAAGACATATTTTTCTTTCTTGAAAAAAGCACATGAGTTTTTGGAGAGGAGGTGAATTAGGAAGAACATTTTCATTCACTGTGGAATACTTTTCTTAGACAATGTGGTGAGGTAGGAAGACCAAGAAAGACATGCATGTGCCATCATGAAAATACAGAGCAGGATGAATTCTCCTCAGAAGGTTTTCTGTCAGTGGCCAACTGTTAATTTAGATGGAGACACCCTTTTCTCTTCTGATCCTATAAAGCCTCAGCTGCCAAAAGCAAAGAGCAAAGTCAGGGTGCTTGGGCTATAAACAGAGATTTAGTAATTACCCCCTTCCTCTTCAACCAGTGCTGTACCAGTATCCCAGAAATTGCTCAGGAGCAGGGAGTTACTGGAGATGCCACTCTGCATGTGCTGTAATGGGCTGTTCAGCACATCAAAAGCCTCCTTAAAAATACAATTATATTCTGTGCTCCCATGGTGTATTATTTTTGTTTCATACCGTTTTTCTTGCCCCTCTGCTGTTGTATTTTGCAGCTGTGTGCTAGAAATGACTTTTTCACCTCAGAGACCTGAATTTTCCCATGAAGATATACTGATCCCTGAGGTGTGGCTGATGCATCACTGTGCTTAGCTTGTAAAGTAGCTTGGGGTCCTTTGGGATACAGGGTGCTTTGTATATGTCAGTTGTGATTCAGTGAAACTTGCTTCCATCTGAACCTACTGTATCAATCAGAGAAGCAACATAATTAATTATGACTGGGCTGCACAAAAGTTGCACACATCAGAAGCGAGAGTCCTGGAGTTGTTTGTGCTGATGGTAGGCATGAAGATGATCAAGATGAATAGTGACACTGCCCTGAACTGTGCCTGACTGCTTGTCTTCTCCTGCCATCCATCATCATCACCACATGTTGGGTGGGAAGGGGAAGCGCTTCACAAAAGAAGAGTTAGAACACTGGAAAACTTCCATATATCTCTATTCTTCTCTCTTCCAAAAGCAGCTTAGATTTTGTCTCAGCTGTTAGGCAGTGGATGTGGCACTTCCAACACAGAAATGACAGAAGGAGCCCCCTCCCCTCAGACAAGAGAGGTTAATTTGTCAAGCCATGTAAAGCATTTTAATTACAATTCGTATAACATGTATAAATAAATATTACATTCTTTCAGTCTACAATGCATACTAGGCATATCTTGTTAAAACGTCCATCTATGTTACTGGGTGGCGATTTGATTTTGTCAAATAAAAAAAAACAAAACACAGGAGTTTAGAAAAAAAAAAAAAAAAAAAAAAAAAAAAAAAAAAGAAGAAGAAAAAAGTAATACATGGTAAAGACAGGACAATGCAAGTGCTTCTGGCTGTCAGGACTTAATACTGCTTTCCAAAAGGCTGGATACACCATCTTCCTTTTAGTTACAAAAGGTCTTGGATGACAGTTTCCTCATGGTGCAGATTGTGATCTGTGTCCTCCATTAGTGTAAAGTGGCACCAAGGCAACACAGCTCTGCCAGTTTACACAACCAATCTATGACTCTGTTTTGTATTTGCTTCAGATTTATTACTAGGTTTGTATTTCTTTATTCAAAACATCAGCTTTACATTCTAGTCTAAAATTTTCAGTCTTAGCTGGTCCAATGGCAAAAAAAGTAATCTCTGAAAAAGCTCCAGGTATTTCTTGATCTTGCTTCAGCAATATTTCCCTCCCTTCCAACAGTCTGTCCAGAGGCCAGCTCTCCCAGGACAAGGAAATAAAAGTTTGGGGACAATCAGTGTCTTTCTGTCCATTCTTCTTCTCGCTTTCAGTGCTTGATGAGAGTTGGTAATATACAAAAAAATTACTGCACAAAATGATGAACTCATGGACTTGGCAAGAACCCCAAATCCAGGCTGTACATATTTGGCCTGTGATGGTCTCAGTTCCAGGTACATTTAAAATGCACCACTGGGGGACTCCCATCGGTTGTTACTTCTAAAAGCTAACATGAAACAGCACCTTCTTCCCTTGGTGAAAGATGGGAACTTTGGTTGTGGAACTTTAAAACAAACAACTAAATAAACAATCCAAGCCTGAAAGTAAAATGGACTTTTTTTCCAAACAGAACATATTTCTAGCTAGGATGAAATAATGGATACTTAGGCTTTCTGAAGAGATACCACATGGAAATTATTAGTCAATACTTATCCTCTGAATTCTTTAAATGACAGGAGATTATTTATAGCTAACTCAGACACAAAATGTTCTTGGTCCACTGTGAACTTAGTGAATTGAAATTTTTCCTGTTTTCAAGATATTGAAAAGAAAAATACAAGAGGGAAAATTATTCTGTTTCAACTTACAAGACAAACAGAAAACTAAAAAAAATACCAGGTAATTTCTTCCTCCTTCATATGTAATGTCAAAACCACATCTTCATTTCAAATGAAGAAATAAAAAGAGATGGCTTGAGTAACAATCTAAAAAGTCTCCTTGTGGGTCATATGTCCATAATTCTGATGTATTAGAAATACAGACAAGTTATATTTTGTCTCCTGCTTATTCTTTCCATGCTCATATATGCTCTCTTTTCTTTTTACAAATATTTTTGGTACTTTCAAACTCTACTATCATTATTATTTGTCTGACCCATAAAACAAATTTTAACAACTTCATCTTGCCCAGTTCATCATCCTGGTCATTTCCTTGTTCCTTTCTGCTAGTCATATTCCACTTCCTAAATCCATGAGTAGCAGAATAACTGCTGGAAAAAAAAACCAAAACAAAATGAAAAACAAAAACAAACCATGGACAGTTTGGCAAATTTCTTTCCCTGATTATAAAAACTGCCTCGTCATTTCTCCTGGTGATTGCTTCCCCTCCCCCTCTTCTGTCCCAATATATACTGTAGAACTGAAGGCATCAAGGTGTGGTTAAACCCCAAAAAAAAAACCCAGCAACGAGCTAAACTTTGTCTTTGAACTTCTCCATGTAATTTCGTATCTCTTTGGAGTCCCCCAGGTCCATATCCTGACACACCCACTTAATGTCATCGTCATTGCTATTTAGGATTGAGTTGACTGTAGGACAACCATCGTCGGGTGGGATGGTAGTGAACGTTGTGAATTTTACCCTCTTCCGTTTCGACGTGGGCGAATGCAAAGGTTCGGATTTCTGGTCCTTTCCAAGCTTGCCCCCTGAGTCTGCACACCTGTGAACCTGGCTCTGAATGTTCTTCTGAGCGCTGCCGTTGAGGAGCTGGTTGCTCTCCTCGCAACCCGAGCCTCGGTCAATAATAGTTGTGTGCTCATCCTGCTGAGGTGACGCGTCTGCTGTGTTCTCCAGCAGTTCTGCTTCATTTCCCAACCAGACCCAGTCATGGGAATGGGTCATGGTGGCCTGTCCTTCCACCAGAACCTGCTTGTGACGGTACTTCAGTGCAAATGTTGCACAGTTTATGAGGAAGACTAGAATCGCCAGGCAGAAGACCCCTAGCAGCGCGTACATCCCGATCTCCAAATCGCTAAGGCCCCGAGGCGTCTGCACCAGGTCGTTTTCCTCCATGCCTGCATTGCCTTTCGGGAGGTCTACTTGAGCAGGGAAGTTGGTGAAGTCTATAGGGATGTTCTGCAGCTGGCTGTCGTCTGAGAGTTTGCCGCCATCCAGCCTGGTGTTTTTAATGACTTTGTTTCTTACGACGGATTTTGCCGTGGTGCTGACTTTCCTGCGGTCACTTTCCTCTCGCTCCGCCGAGGAGCCGCCGTAGTACCGCCCGTCCTGGCCGAAGCGCTCCTGCTCCGAGGCCTTGTGCCGTCGGTCGCTAGCATGGTTCTCGATCTCGTCGGCATCGTAGTCTCCGCCCGTATCAGAGTCTGCATCGTTCTGGCCGAACTTGACTTTGATGTTGCCATTCCCCACAGCCAGGACACTCTTCCTCTTGGACTTTTGGCAGGCTTCAGAAATCATCATGTCTACTTTGATTAACGCGCCCTGACCTTCACCCTCTGCTGCCACGACTGGCCATCTTAAGGCGGCGTTCTGGTGGATCGAGACAACGGCTTCATCTAATGACACGGCAGCAAGGGAGAAGTCCTTAGAGTCATAAATGTCCAGCGGAGTAACAGAGCTGTCACTGAACTGAATCCAGGTGCTTACTACAGCTTCCTGAAAGGAGAGGGATATGGTTAAAGACAGGGTCTTAAATAAAACAGCTCAACCCATTGCAGCTCATCAATCTCTCGCTCTGAATGGCAGCTGGAGGAAATGGAAGACAATGGCTCTGCACTGCATTTAAAGCAAACCAAGCTTCAACTGATGGGGCAGAAAATTGGTCACATTTTTCACTAAAGGTTCCGCTGTTATCCTTCCTGCAAATGTTTTGCAAAAGGACATATAAAATAATTGATATGAGATGTCCGTAATACCAAAGTACCCATTAACGAGCTACAATTTACATGATTTATAAAGAAAGTCATTCCCATCACACAAAAGCTGAAAGAGACAAAGCAGAAAAATTACTAGAGGCACTTGACAGAACACTTATTTTCCTCATGTTCACAGGGAGCTGTCAAATTAAGCAAGGCATAAATATCTTAGGAATAAGGGTCTCCCACAGTATCTTGGAAATGGTTGGAGCAGAAGATTCACCTAAAAGACTCATGGAATGGTTGCCATTTTGCTGGAGAAAGGTTTAAGTAAAACACACTTTATCCTGGAGATAATTAAAAAGTCCACCACATTTCTGTGTCAAGGAGAAGAGGATGGGGATTCTGGTATGATCTCTATGATAGAAATACAAATGGCCTGGATTTAATTGGACTGTCTTTGTTCTCTGCAGGTAGCACTGTTAGAAGTCATCATTAGAAGCGAACACAAAGCTAGAGGTCAGCTCTTTGCCATTTGAAATCCCATCCAGATGATACAGATATTTACTTCTCCACGTCTCAGTAGCTTTCTTTGCAGGAGATTTCTTGATTTTTTTCATTTGCTCTCTGTCTTGCCTGTTTAGCCAGCAGACGTGCAGGCAGATTGCCCGAGTGCAACTTCACACAAACCCAAAGTTCTTTTCTTCCCAGCCTTAAACTGCAGATGGCCCTAATAACTTTACACTTGGGTACATCAGAAGCCGAAAATCACCATCGGGGAAAAAAATTGCCACCCTGTTAACGTCCAGTCATAACACAAATTTACAACCTAATATGGTTTTCAATTGGCTACAATTTGTTACGCTGTGGTTATAAACAAAGGGAATTGCTACCCTTCTAGTTAAATTTAAAGCTTTTCAATGAAAACAGCAAGGGGCGTTTAGCTGTGCAGAAGGTTGGACTATAATGAATATTTGATTTCCAAAGTGCTATCAGCAAGTTCTTGAGGGGGTGAAAGAAGAAAAATAAGCTGTGGCACAACAGGAAAGAAGGCAACGCTCTCAGTGATTCAAATGCACTTCAAACAGCTTGAAATGGAGCCAGGGTAGCTCAGAAGCTGGGAAGGGTGAACTGTGTAAGGAAATTAAACCAGCTGATCTTTCATTAGGGAAACAACCCTGAAATGGCTGAACAGACAGAAGGATAAAGCTGCAGGGCACAGCTTAAATTTATATCTTAGATATCTATAGAAGAGCAAACCCAGTCGTGGGAAAGTACAGGATTTTTATTTTTTTTTTAAACGGATATGTGTAAAGAGAGAGAAAAAAAATGCATCTCCTCCAGAAATTCAATACCCTGTTGCCTTCTTTCTCCTTAAAACAAGAGGACAGCCTCGCATACCACTGGGGAGGTGTGTAAGATACACTTTTCATCAGGCTATGGAAGGATAAAACACCAGCATAATTTCAAGCACATATCACAAAAGATATATGAGGCAGACAGAATGGAAAAATTCAGCCTGAATAGCTACAATTTGACAAGTTGTAAGCAACTTTGAAACAACTTTTATTCTTTACATTATTTCTCCACTATTCTGCATTCCTGGTTTTATGAAGTAGAGATAAAGAAAAATGAAATGGCAGTCAGCTGAAAATTGCAGGCACACATGTGATTTACTATAGATAACAGAGGTGTACAATAGCTTAGCCATTATTTTCAACCAGCATTGACATTTTTTATTTCCAGGAGACCCTTTTTTCAGAGGAAGAATCAATTTTTTTTTCAAAACACAACATTGTCATGCTTGTACTAAGGACAAAGTTAATTATAAGGGAAAGACAACAAATGAGAGAAAAAGGAAGAAAATTTGAAATCCTGCCAAATTATATTGTATCAGCCCAAATATTCTATTTGGCAACAGTTCACCTCCTCTTATTCATGCTGTTAAAGGAAAGATGAAGGCAGGTGAAGGAAGTGAATTTCCCAAATGATTGTAAATTCTGAAAAGCTAAAAAGGAAAAAAAAAAACAAACAAAACAAAACAGAAAAAAAAGAAATTATTTAATACCAAGTCCTTCAAAGAGCTGTTTCTGCAAATCCTATGTACCGTGTCAATAAATCCCCTCCAAATCTCTGACAAGGTCTTCTAATTACTATCAGTAGATGAAGATGGACTGGAACCTTCTTACCTGCAAAGTTGCTGCCCCTAGTCTGATGACCTCAACACTGAGGTGACAGATCATTGTGTTCATTCATTATCAAGCATAAACAAATAGCTTCAGGAATTAACTGGCTCTCCTTTTTCCTCCAGTTTTCCTCTCTTTCCTATAAGAATGTGCACACACACTCATACTCACACACCCAGAACAAAAGAACAACTACACATTAGCAACAGTATGTCTTAGAGAACAAGATGATTTGTATGGTGAGGGTGATGTTGTGAGTTGAGTCAGGCAATGTACATTAGATCATCCTAATGACAGCAAAATACAGGCCAGAGGGAATGAAGAGATGGTTTCCCACAATTATCAAACATCATGCTTTCAGTTTTCTTATCAAAAAACATTGGCTCTACATTTTCCCTTGTTCCCTTGCTGTTCTCTTCCTCCATTCCAGCTATTACTTCAGCAAGCTGGCCAGTTCTTGATCTGCTGCAGCTCCACCACCTTTTCTGGCCTTTAATTACATCTCTGCTTATCAGTGCAAAGATGCCACTTGAAGAATCTTGGATAAACTAGCACTTGATTTTTATTACTAGTTTTATCTCCCTTGTCCACTTACTATGTTTAGGTGAGTAAAAGAAAGGGGAAATCATCAGGGTCAGAAGTACCATGGCACTAATGGAAACCAATAGTCCCTGAGGAACTCTTCATTCCCTGACCTGGAATACTTCAGACTCAGCTGTATGAGTCACCACCAACACGACTGTTTGCTGGCTATGTCTGTTCCACCTAGATAAAACAAGGAGGCTCACACTCCAAAAGGCAACCTGCAGAAAGCAGACCTGGTTTCAAAGCTCAGCAGAAAGCCTATTGTGCAGAGATCTAATGAGTCCCTCTGTGTTACCACTTGCAGGAGTTGCCTGTGAAAATCTAGGAGCCACAGTGATGATTACTTTGTCCTCTAAAGCATCATACAGCATTTTAAATGCTGCTTATCTTTGGATGTTTCACTGAGCCCATCTGTAGCATCACAGTCAGTGATTACAAATGTCCTCCAATACCTACTCAAAATAGCTGGGGTCAGCTTGATACCAAGATGCTATCTTGTATTCTTCAAGCAACAAATAGGGGAGTAAAGTGTGTAGGACTGATTGCATTTCAGACAATTCTGCTGCTTAGAAACACAGATGTGAAGACTGATCAGTATATTTGGTTTTATTCCATGCTCAGAATAAAGATGCCTTTTAATGGTCCTTTCCTCACTAAAGCACAAATAAAACTATTTGTGAACAAGCCCTCAATTGCTGGAGTCAGCTGCAATAGTCCTGAAGAGAGACAGGACACCAAAGGAAAGAAATGGGTGGCTGGATGGCTCTGCAGAAAACAAATACATCCCTCCCTCAAATAAAGGCAAGGAAATACTGTTCTCAGCAGCTTCTATTAGACCAGGTCTGATTGTTCTTTCTGGGGGCCTGAATGCTGAAATGGGTTTCCCTGGCCATTTTATCACATGAAATATCAAAGTATTACATGTACATTTATTTTTAAGCCTGTGCCTTGTGTAGTAAAAATTGGGCTTGATGGTTATGATGTGGAAATGAAAACCAGCCGAGACTCAGATATTAATTCAAACCATGCATTCCCCTACTGTGTATTTCTTTCTCTCATTTTTGTCCAATCTGCTAATGTGACATGCCTTTCCAGGGGGAATTTGCTTGTATTTGCAAGGGAAGAATTCAGATTCTTATATAACAATACATCCTTTCTTCCTTTCCTGTGCTGCTTAATGCCTCTGTCATACTTTTGAGCCATTACACTGCTCTGACAGTTTAAAGAAGATATACAAATACAGGTGTAATTTATACTGCTAGAATGGGGTAGAGACTCCACATGATCAAAATACTCCTAGTATCAGTTACTTAACTATGAGATTTCAGTGGACTCTCAGAACTAGTTTGCATGAAGGACATAAGCTGAACCAGGACACTATTGTGTCAATCCAAAAGGCAGGGACATGCAAGTAACTGTAGTTTGTCACCCTGATTCAGCTGGTGCTGGGCACCCTCACCTCCAATCAGAGTGAGTGGACATCTTGAAGGACATTCTGTGAGGTTATGGATGACCTTACTGGGTTGGGTCCTGTCACTGATGTCAACAGGAGCTGTACATGTAAAAGAGAAGAACCTGGCCTTTAGAAAGTGCTATTATTATTCTTTTTTCCTTAAGAAAATGTCTGCAATTTTCCAGTAGCACTGAGAGATCCATGAATACACACAGCTGTTTATTAAAGGCTTTCTCCTTTCTCCACTCTCCCATTTCAGTTCATTACACCACATGCAATACCCTACAGTGATGACAAAGCCATGATATGACTGAGAGTTTCCCTGCAGAGGCAGCTGAAATTTAAAAGTCCTTGAAGCTCACCCAGATCAGAAAACACTTAAACACGGTAGGTTTTCTTTTATTTACATTTTGGAGAAGCTTTTAGGATGGCAGTGTTGATTTTAACAGCCGTCAGCATGCCAAATGGAACTGCTTTGCTACCTGAGCAGATGGCCACTAAAAATAGACTGCTCACAGCCACAGTTTCCAAATTTTCAGAAGATATTTCAACTTGGATATTTAAAAGCTGGTCAACCTGCATTTATTTTTAGGCACCTAAATCACTGATTCACTCTGTAGTTCCAATGAGCAAAAAAAAAAAGGTCAGCTCAGCATCCTTCAAGGTCAGCTCTTGTACTTAGTTACTCAACCATAAACATATTTAACTCAAAGCATCCAAGATTTAAAAAAAAATAAATCTTATCTTCTTTATATTGCTAAGGAACTGCCAGCTTTTCAGGACTTGTGTTTTGGCTGCTTTCTGCTGCTTATGCAGACATGGTGTGGTCATTATAATCAAGGAACAAATCTCATCATTATATTCATTGAAAGAAAGTCACAGCAAAAATGCTAAATTGATTCCTATGATATTGAAAGATGTGTAATAGCACAATCTGTATAATGCTTTATGCTTTCCATTGTACTCTACAGACATACTGCTTAATCTGCTGGGGACAATATTGTACCTGCCAGAGTAACAGGTACCCAAGGACATTTGTTAATCTACATGGAAGCTCAGCTATTGAAGGTGCTAGAGTGAGGCCAAGGAAAACTTTTGACTAAAAAGACATTGAGTGTTTTTTCCATAAAACAATGCTGAGACATACTTAGCCATTCCTGAGAAAAATAAACCCTTCAGCTATCGTAACTGTGATTTTGGTTTTCAGTTGTGTCTGTAAGGTTTGCATAACTTACTTGGGCCTTTTTATAAACTTGTCTGAGAGCAAAAGACACAAATAATCTAGTCCTTGCAACATTAAAGTATATTATTCATTCCGGGCTGTCCCCCCATAAAAAAACCTCACTTTCAAAAGAGCTTGATTTTCAGAAAACACTCAGCTGTTGAGTTTCAAAATTCCAGCTCAGTAAGGACCTCAGCTGACACACTTCAAATCATGAGTCACTTCTTGCAAAATTTAGCCACAAACTTCCTACAGTGGCATTGTTTCTTCTAAGGGCAAGAGTCTGAAATGTTTTATCCTTCATTCAAACTGCAAGTGAATTCAAAAGATGTATGTGGCACTACAGGCCACTCCTGTGGTGGGACTATTGCCTTCAATGTATTTTCTAGTGTGAAATCTATTCCTGTCTTATTTTTTTTGTGATGCAAATGCAAAGTCCCAGGGTCTCCTTTCAACAGCCATTCCTTGGGCAAGCCCTGTCTATGAGCTGAGTACAAATAAATAGTTTACAGTAAGGTAGGAAGTGAATTGAACAGTTTGTGGAACTGGCTCAGGCCTCCAGGATCAAGGCACTGCCAAAGTATCCCAGTAACTTGGGACAGTGATCAGAATCCAAATGGACCTGGCATGACCAGGCCCAGGATCAAACACACAGTGCTTGAGCAGGAACTGTCCCTCACAAATTCCCAAGAGTGAGGAGAGATGCTCCCAGCAAAGCCTTCAGTTGGGAGGCAGACAGAACACTTCTTACTTCTGGTGAAGAGGAGGTGGTGGGAAGATGAGCAGAGGCAATGTGGGTGGGCAGGTTCCTGACTGGAGGAGCTGGGAGGACTGGTAGAGACTGAAGTGGGGTTCCACAGGAACATCTTGCTCTGTGTTTGCAGGAAACTGGGACAGAAGGCACCATACACAGGAGTGGGAAAAACAGACTAATTTGGGATTACTACTAAGCAGCCAGATTTCCTTGGGCATTCCATATCCTGGTATAGAAAAGATATTCCACTGCCTTTTAATAGAGTGTAGGTCCTGTGGTTTTGGATTTTTGTTTTGTTTTGTTTTTCCCAGATGGAGTCTGTAGAAGAAATAACGGATTTTATACTTCTTTTATGAGAAAAAGGTGCTTGCTTTTCTCACTCCTCCAGTTTTAGTCACTATCTTCAGTGAGCATGATGCAGTAGTGCTCTCTGCAGGCTCAGGAAGAGGGCAGTAGGGACAGCAGCACCCCACGCTGACCAGCACTACCAGAAGCAGAAAGCACTGCCAGAATGAGCCTCATATGCCCAGTCACTCCTGTATCAGAAATGTGTGACTGAGGAAATTGAAATTGTCTCACAAAAAAAATCATCTTAAACAAAATATTTCACTAAAATTGCTCCATATCACAGATTCTGGGAAAAAAAATAATAATTTCAAAACAAACCACCTTTACACATTTTTACACTTCTGTATTATTTCATAACTTGTCAACTGCAGTGATATATAATGACACCTTATATCATAGCACCATGCCATAATACAATAGATGTCATGTTGTGCACTACTGAAACACCCTGTCATAATATGCCATAACCTGATGTTGATAAATACCTTTACCTCCTCAGGATGGATCACCTATAAATCTGAGCAACCTTTCCAGATTCACAAGCTCTTTTATCTGTAATCAAAGCCATGATTCTTCCACTGATGCTGCAGGACAAATGGTGCTTTGTCCTACATAGCAGAATTGGGTTAGGAATGCTTTAGCTTTTGCTTTTACAGTCTTTGTCTGAAGACAATACGTCAGACGTGGTTTCTAAGCCCTGGAGAAGGAGATAAATGGGTTAATTATGTAAGATCCTAATGTTTAAAGGATGCAGTAAATGGAACAGATGGGCAGCATGTCCTTCTAGTTTGGACATTTTCCTGTCACTTATAAAACAATCTAAATTATTTTTATGTTCCAGAAAATTAGGTAGCAATAATCACAAAAATGGGCCATAAAACTTGACTTGAGTCTCCCTATCTATGTGAGATGAAATACAGTTTCTGTGAGAAGAGTAGCTGTGGACAGATTTAATTGCATGCTTCCCAGTCCTGCTCTTCAAAACTACTGACTGAAAGAGCAATGTACATAGAACTTGTTCAATGCTACTGACCCTTGTTTTTAATCTGTTCCAGAGCAACTGTTTTCCTTGATCTGGTGGTGATCTCCAATCTTATTTTCCATGCGTGTTGTGACCTGAAACACGATGCATGAAAGAGTCCTTTTGCAGAGATGGGAATTTGCTGGCTTAATTTAAGGAGAATCAGCCCATAAGCTGAATGATGAACCCCTCAAAATCCATCAAAAGTATAAAAGGAGAGAGGAGCCTGGCAATCTGCCATGACTCCAGGAGGGAAAAGAAATATATTTGGCTATCTTCTGCCTCTATTTGATAGCTCTTCAAGATATGAAATTGTTGTGACACACAGAGCTCTGTGCTCTCTGGCATGGAAAACAAGGGCATGCTCATATAGCAAACAAGGATCCCTGTCCAAAGACTGCCAGTGTGGTGAAAATAACAGATGTTGCATCATTGCAAGAAAGAGTATTAAAAATATAATTAATAGGAACTTCACGGTGGTCAGAAATTTTCCAGTAGATTTAGCACATATTTGAAGGGAAGAAATGAGAAGCCAATTCCAGAGTACCTCTAGAGGAACACCGTTGACACAGAAAGGCACCACACCTATACTTTATAGTCTAACTTCCAAACTTGTTAGGAATTATTATCTGTAAATCACATTGATAAAACTCTGCCCCATCCCAAAAGGCAACAGTCACTATGGAGGTTACACTACCTGCTTTGGAGTATGAAGCAACTCTTGGGCAACAGTTGTAGCCACGATAGCCCGATTACTTGCTGCACTTGGCTGAAGAAAGAGTGAAAGCCCTGCCACCAGCTGGACTCCAAGGTCTGTTATGGTCACTTTTTCATCTAGTACAGTCACTGTCTTCTCTGCCAGGATGGAGTCAGACAGAGGAGACAAAACCTTTGGGGAAACACAAAAGAATCAACTAAGGAAATGGCTGATCAATTAAAATAACCTATTTTAAGATTATCATCCCTTCTTGTCTCCAAAGCTTTAGGCACAGAACTGAAATGGCAGAGCACACTGCAAAAGCAGGATGATTTCATTAGCAGGGTCAGGAAAACATCCAGTAGAGAAGCTACAGCTGACAACAGTGCATCCAATACTGACAGCAATGGTATCTCAGTTGTGTTATTTGCATCATTTCATTAGAAAAGTTGATTTAAAACTTTCTTCCTCTGTTACTCTTTGTCCCAGTGTGGGACATCTTGGGTTTTTTTTGTTTATTTTTTAATGTTTAAATAAATCAAACTAAAGTAAGCACAATCTAAAGATATCTGTCTCAAAAAGTCAAAATGGTGTCTGCCAGCAGACTGGTGTAAACATGCATCCATCTGGGACAAAAGCTCTGACTTCTCCCTTAGCCTGCAAAGTTTCATCTCCTAAACATCTCTGAAGTTTCAATGGCTTCCAGCTCATGGCCATGCTGCATGCCTCGGACCACCTCTAGCTTGAATCACTGGTGTCAGGTAAATGCTGTCTGTGACCCTCTAGAAGGTCAAAATGGGAAATCATCCTGTTTCAAGACAGCAGAACACTCTGCTGGATTGATGCCCATACAGAGGTTCTTCATGGGGATGGCAGAATGTGGCAGTACAGAGCACAGTACCTGCATCGTTGTCATTCCTACTTCCCGTCCAATTAAAATCCTGCCTTCCTGCAGCTTGGCAATGTGAGGATCCTCCAGCTTCATAAAATCCATCACCAGGTCTGTAATGTCAAACTGCCAATCTGAGCCCAGCAGGTAGCTCAGCTGACCCCATGGGCTAGAATCCTCAGCTACAAACTGGGTGAGAACTCGCACCATGGCATGCTGGTACTGCAGAGTGCATCCTCTTCCCTTCCGCTCATCTTCATCCTCATCATCACTGTCTCTGGTGGGTCTTTTTAAAAAGAAAATGAAGCATAAAAAGATGTTTTCAAAAACATGAATACCCCATTAGGAGAGATCCCTTCCCCTTTTTTTGAACCATTGCTGATTTGTGGCTACCCAGCATGAGGAAGGATTGTACAAATGGGCTGTGCTGCTTCTTCACCTGAGCTGGTATTTACAACCAGCCAGTTCCAGTTCTGCTGCTTCTCAGGGAAAGATGCTGCATTTTGGGTGCAGGTGCTGCAGCTGTTCTTGGTGAGAGCTAAAATCAACCCCATTCATTTTACAAAAACACCCAAGAAATTTAGCAACGCAAACCCACCTTTTGTTGGAAACAACTGGGACTCTCCAGCCTTTTATTTGGCTCAGTTCTGTGTCCGAAATGTCGATCTGAAGAGGCAGGCGTGGAACCCAGACTGTGATTTGCAGAGGAGCACTCAGGTACTGATATGTGAAGTTCACAAGAGCATTCACCTTGCCTTTCATTTCTTTGCCATTGACAAAAATATAGTCACATCTGTCAGAAACCTAAGGCAGAGGATGAGAGGGAGAAAGAAGAAAAGCTAATCACTCTGTCAAAACAAGCTCAAAGCGTAACCCTGGCATCTCAGAACCAAAAACAAACAAAAAGGCTCTCATCTCTTTATGCATGTTAATGATGGTCTTTTACAATGGGAGCAGATGAACACAAAAATCCTTCATGGGCTCAGGAGGCATCATTATGCTGGAGATGCCTAAAGACTGGAGACTATTTATGAAGCTGGTGGTTGATTTTCTGATTGTTATGCAGTGAGCCACCAGCCGGCCACAGTGCTGCAGAATTTGTAATGAGCAAGGCTCCTTCACAGCTTGGTCAAGAGGAACCCAACAAACCAAGGCAGGTTTGAAAAGAGGTAAGCAGCAAATCAAAGCTCTGCCCTCGTGAGCACATCGAGGGGTGATGCTGCTTTCAGTCATCAAGACAAAGCTGGCTCTGGAGTGGGTTTCATCCACTGAAGAGTAACAGAAGTCTACTCATTTCCTCTGCAATAAACATTATCTGTTTATAAATGTTTACATTTTGATTAAACTATAAAGTATTTCTAAACACTGCAGTAGATTTATCATTAACATGTAAATGCTGCCCTGAAATATAAGCAAGCATTATCATAGTCATGTAAGAGTTATATCAGTAATCACTTCTTTAATCAATGTTGTAATTTACAGACCATTGAGTTTTCTCATTTATTACATTACTGAGTACTAGTGATAAAATCACTCCTGAATATATAAATCATTAAGAGGGATGCAGATAGTATGAAGTGACTCCATGTGATAAAGTCATTGTCATATCTATTCCTAAAGGTGTTATAAATGTCTGGGGAAATCCTGTGGCACATTAATCATACATTAAGTGGCTAGCAAAGGGAGCTGTTACATTCCTAAACGAGCTGGTACGTCTGCAGAAATTACCAGTAAACCCATCAGATCTCTGCAACTCCTGCTCCCAACCTGCCAGAATTCTATTTCATCACCCATCACGAGTATTGTTAGTGGTGGCAATGTGTCTCTCTGCCTGAACATATACTTATGTTATCATTTGCTCCCTTTTATGCCCACTTCCATTCCCAATATGATTTTAATCAAATGAAAATTATGAGCTGGTAATGCTTATGTCCCCAGGCTAATCTAACTGGTTGTCCTCTGTGACCACAGCTACAGGAGCTAAACTGTTCCCAGTTTGACATGCACATCCAGTTTGTATCCTCTGTCAGATTTAGGCTCTTGCTCACACTCTTGTAAAACATCTGATGGAGAGATTGTAAGAGGAAACTTCAGAGAACACAATACAAATATTTCTGTGACTCATTCCCTAAGAGGGTTTTGCTGTATCTGGGCTCTGCTGACTAAAAAACTGCATACTAAAACACCTGACTCATCTCTTTGTTTGGCCTTCTACCTCAGACTATCAAAGACAGGTTTAGAAGTCTGAAGGAGGCAGATGTTTTAAGTTTATCACTATGAATGGCATGCCCTATTTTTACATGCAGAACTTGAATGGCAATGCAGAAAGGGGTGTCTGTGGTGTCACTGCATCACCCTGGGAAAGGAAACATGAAAATGGGTCTCAAAAAAACAATTCCAACTGGACAGGCAAGCAAGGGCTACATGTGAGGAGGTCCTGCTTTGGCTTCCTGATCATGAAGGCATTTCTGCCCAGAGCAGTACACAGCTGCCAGGACATCTGGGGGCATTCAGCTCTGATATTTGAGCTGCTGAAGTCAGACCAAGCCCTTTGCCTCACTGCTGTCTCTGCTGCATGGAAACAGGAATGGCCAGTGGGTGATTTTCCTCTCTCAGTACTTGGCAGTGTCACTACCTCTCTCCCTGAAGTTGTCTGTGTCTCCACAACAGACAGAGACCTTTGAAGACTTTGAAGTATCTTAGACCAGATACCAGTTCTTAGATGGCTGAATTTAAAATGAATTCACATCTTAATAACATACCACTTTTGAATGTTACCTATGGCATAACATCCTCAATGAAGTTCAGAGTACAATGAAGTCCTGGCTGACAGAGACTCTAATTTCTGTTTCCCCCTGTAACCCTAGGAAAGTGAGTTCAACCCTTTCTGTCCATTTTCTTTCACTGGTGTAAACAACACAACCCAGGGAGCCTTGATAGCACCACTCAGAGAGATACACTGCACTTGGAGCACAGAACAACTTCAAGAGCCAAATGGGAAGTAGTGAGTGTACCTGGGGGAGAAGACCTTATGTCTGGAACATTTTACAAAGCAGCTTGTCTTTCTTTAGCCTTATCTTCTTTTGAGCAGTAGCTTTTGAGAGGCTTGTGAATAAGATCTATTTTAATTCTGCTTGGAACAGTAGCTATTGCCATCCTGAAACTGCTTCCATCTCATTCATTTCTATGGAGTTCATCCCAAAGATGAATGAACTTTCTAAATTAGTTGTACAAGTTATTTATACACATAGTAAAGCACACACATATGCTGATAAACTATTTTTGGTAATATACTCAGATTCAGACTGACCAGGGCAGGTCTAGATGTAATATTACTGAAATCCCAGTGTCATCAGTAACAGAACAAATGTGACTGTCAGGGATAAAACACAGTAACAATAGGAGCAAAAGTGCAATTCCTGAACAGTTCTGGGCTGAGATCCAATCTCCATCTGTATTTGTAAAGCTGTTATATGCCTCCCTGGGTATGCAACAAACAAATGGCTAAACAAATATCTATGGCATCCTAAGGAGGTGGCTGCTGTAGCATCATGAGCCTTTAAAACTGCTACAGGTTAATATTCATTACTGGACATGCACCATCAATAGTGGCAAGTCTTTATGAGTTGTACTGAGGAAAACATCACTCTTTTCACCAACTACAAGCATTGCTAATGTCCTTACACATGCTCTTTCTTCTCTTCCTGTGTTTCTGACAAAGAAGCAGCACACAGGGAGTAGAGAAGGAGGAAAGCTTGTATTGTATTCTATTGTACTGGATTGGATTCCTGTCTGCATTTCCACTGCTGGGTTTTCAGGTGTCCATTCTTGAAGCAACACTGATTGCTTTTGACAAAGAAAAGCACCAGACTTCCCAAGCAGTGCTATACATGGGGTGAAAGGGAGGAAGCATCTCAGCATCTAATTCAGAATGTGTGTGTGCTGTCCCTATGTACAGGATTAAGGATATTGCTTCTCAAGAACTGTTCAGTTAAAGATATTCCATTGTCTAAACTCCTGCAATCAACTCAGCTCACCTTAGCTATTGCAGGCAGAAAGAGAGCAAGTGGGTTGGCTTCCCCTGCCCTCATCTCACACATTGTCACGTAAAAAATACATACAAAGGATTTCTCAGCCTCAGAGAACAAATCCAGATGTACTGGTTCTGCTACACTTGACATCAGCAAGCCACACCTAAGGTCTGATTTGCTAAGCAGATGCTCCTCCCCAAAAAAAGGTAGGGGTTATATAACAACAGACCCCTTATGTCAGATTAATTCAGATGAAAATATCAAAGTTTTGGAGTTACTCAACAAAGACTTGGGAAAATTACTTAAAATTATTTTGACTTTTCTCATATGGGGTTAAAAGAGATGGAAACATATCAGGGGTAGGGACAACCTAAAACACTGTTGCATAGAATTGTGGAGAAAGGGTAGAAAGGAGATTAAAAAGAGAACTGAGAAATCTGAGAACTCACATTCTTTTTAATGAAAAAGGTATATTTGTTTAGACATTTTTGATAGACAAAAGTATCTCTCTGTTTTCCTCCAGGGTTTTGCAATGCTTCTGGAAGGTCACTAAACAGTACAATGACTGGCTCTCATCTATGTGTCCTGGACACAGTAGTCTAAGGAAGTTTCTAATAGAAGCTGAAGACTCTGTGAACAGTCATCTGTCTCTCATCTCCAGTAGTATTTATGCTTTTACTGTGAAAACATCTTCCCTCTGAAAGTGCTTTTTATCTTTGGCATCAGAAGAAGTGCAAGATGATGAAGGGAAAGTCTGCTTAGCCACCACCTTTAAGTGATTGGGGTTTTTTCTATTTTGTGTCGCTGATCAGCAAGAAGTTTTGCATTTTAAAGAGCTTTCTGATGCTATTTCATCAGTTTTTTCATTATTAAGCTGCATTCAGCTATTTTTCCTATTTTTTTTCCTATTTTTCTAACTTCTCTCTCCAGATTAAAACTAAAATGAAGACATTAGACAGCAAATGACAGAAATGACAGGCAGGAGAGGTGAAGAGGTAAGGCTCTAGGGAGACCTTAGAGCAGACTTCCAGTACCTATAAAGGGCCTACAAGAAAGATGGGGAGGGACTTTTTACAAGGACATGTAGTGATAGGACAAGGGGTAATGGCTTTAAACTGAAAGAAGGCAGAGTCACTCCTGAATCCCTACCTATGGCACTCTGTGATCTGGGGACTGGATGTGCCTTTGCAGCTGGTAATGAGCAGGTGAATAGTAAGGAGATTCCCAGTATCTTTACTAGTCAAATGCAGAACTTCTGGATCCTCCTTTACTGACACTTTTCAGAAGAGGGGTTTGATTCCACCATGACCCCTTTGTTGTAGAATTGCCAGAAGGCAGCACTGGAGGGTATGACAAAGGATGTGAGAATGCACTGCCCTGCACTCTGCAGCCTTGAAGAGGCTGTTGACACTTTGCTAAGTGTATCCGTTTTGCTGGGTTAAACTTTGCTACAGATTCCTGATAAATCTTCTTTCAATTACTGCTGGAGGCAGATAGTTTACAAAAGACAAATTTCATGTCAAATATAAACTAAGTCTGTATTTCAAAATATGGTGACCTCAAAATACTGTCCATTCTGTCTCCTATCTATTGTACACAGGAGTAGAAAGGATGCCAACTGTAAGACCTAAAAATAAATGTCTGTGAGTCTAGTCTAAGCTTGTTTATTCTTCTAGTGGTTTTTCACCTTTGGAGATATCAGTCCAGTCTCTGGAGGACAGTTCTGAAGTACAAAAATAAAATTTTTTAATACGGCAACCCTGTCAAGTTCATGAACACTGAAAACTTCTGAGGCATCAGTCCATTTTCTAGGTAGAAGTCTGTGTGATCTGCCCTTAATTAAATACCCTGAGGTTTAAAAAGTTTCAGAATTTAAGACTGAACAGAAATGAGGAGATATGACAATAGTAGATGTCCTGCTTGTATTCGTCAGGTTCAGAATCTTGTGTTCTGGTGTGTAAACCCATTTACCCAGTTCTGTTATACTAATGTAAATGTTGCTAAAATATTCAAAGGTTACATAAATACTTAAATATTTATGAAAGCACTTCTATGAGCAGAAAGATTTTTCTAGTATCTCTTAAAGGAATCTCAATTTCCATGAAAAAAAATCACAGGATAATTGATAAAGAGCAGTAATGTTCAGCAGTTTTCAAATACATAACACTCCTTGTGTTCCAGCTCAGCATCCTCATTCTTACAGATCAGAAGGGCAACTGAAGCTCATGGAGGTTAAGCTTTTTGAACAGTCATCCATTCCATTAAGGAATATAGAGCAGCAGAACAACTTATCCACTGAATATACTGACACAATATATAGAAAATATTAGACAGTGATAATCATTCCACAGGCTCATTCCATGATCCTTTAGAATTCTGTAAAATTCATGCCCTTGCTATAGTATTTCTTCCAAGATCCTCTGTAGAAAGGGAATTATCTGTTATTAAATTGTTTTGAGAGAGACTCTATATAGCTCTCTAGCCTTGATTCCAGTTAAACACTATTGTTTTCTACAAAAAGGAAATTCTAAACTACATGAACATTAGATGATGGCAACTGCTTCGTAAGAAGGATTTCAATGCCTGGCTGCATAATCCTGAATAATCAATAACCAACTACTGGAAAATAGAAGCTGTCTCAAGGCCCATGCTATTCATTTTTTTATGTTAAACTATTTAAGTCTGATAAGAGTTAAAGCTTCAGACCTGAGCTCTTCCATGATTTCAAATGATATTTAAAGCTTCGTGACACTGCTAGAGCAGCCTTTAAAATGGAAGCATCCATTACAGGAGCTGCTAATTGCTAGTGTGACTTGACTTGCCAGAGCCACCCTGCATTCCCTTTGACTACAGCTGAAGCTGTGCTCAGTGACACAGAAAGTGAAGCCAAAAGCTCCCCTCACAGGGTGAGTATAAAGGTAAATGCAGTAATGCAGACTTAACACTGATAAGTATTATTACTGTCATCTTAATAAATAAAAGGTTTGATTTTTCAGATTATGTGTAAGAATAACCCTGTGAGGTGTTTTCACCTACAACCCACCAAAAGAAAAATCACAGAATCAAAGAATGAATTTATTTCTTGAAACAGTTGAGGAAGAATTGCTCCCATTCTGGAAACAGTGATGAGGGAGCAGGGCAGATACTACCTTTTAATAACTCATTTAAGCCTCATTCTGCCTCTTGTAGAACTAACTGCAGTTTTCAGTGGTAACAGGGCTTGTGTATTGGTGTTGCTTTGTGCTTGTAAACATCTGCCACGTTCCAAATGTGGTTTCAATCCCTGTGATCAGTCCTCAGGCAAAGTTCCCAGCAACCTAATAACACAGGGATGGAACCCTGAGCGCTGAAGAAGAGGAAAACTGTAAAATCAGAGCCATAGTTTAGAAGCAATTTGGAGTCTCTTTGTTGGGAAGGGTCTGCATTTTCAGTATCAGCACTCAGATTAGCAAAACTAAGTAAAAAAACCCCAAAGCTAGAGAGCATTTCTTGGAGAAAAGGCTGTACATTATCTAATCTCATCACAAAGATTTTGCTGGCAGCTTTGCAGAGCAGAAGCAGTACACTTAACTAACTGAATATCATTGACTACGACAGAACTGAGAGAGTAAAAGGGGCACAAAATGCCAGCTGAGACTGGAGGGCATCTATTTGCTCCCAAATGACCAGCTTTTGAAGCAGAACCATAGCTGCACTGAGCCATGGGAGCTCTCTGCAGCTAGCATTAGCACATAAACCAAAATCTGTCTTGTTTTGTGCACTCTGGAGTCAAGTAATTTCTGAAAATAGGGCCAAGCAGAGTTTGGTTCCTACTCACTATGGATATGCCAGACTATATATGCAGAGCAGCCCTACTTATCATGCTTGGCAAAGCAAGGTCACAGGGTGAATGCAGAGACTTTTAATTCCATCTACACTTTGGACAGTAGTTGCACAACTGAGAACATCACAATGTGTGTCACTTTCTAATTTATGTATCTCCAATGTACAAATTCACAATGTGTAAATTACAGCTATCAGCAGAAAGGGAAAGGAGAAGCAAACCAGCATTTCTTCTGACTCTATCATTCAAAAGTTTTGGAGAAAGCTGCTTATCTTTCCATCATATCTATAGCTGTCACAAGACTAGTTATTTCTTATATTTACTTTCCTGGTCTTGATCTTGCAGCTTTGAAGTTGATTTTGAAGCACTTTCTCTGGAATTGGAGGCACTGTTATTGCCACTCTGCTTTGATTTTTCATTTGGGATGTACAAGTTCTCCAAGCTGACATCACTAATGCAGGCAGCGAGCTGGGTGAAGGCACAAGATGACAAGTCTGCAAGGACACACTTTAGAGGCTTCTTCAGCTGCCCTTGAAAGTTTTGCATATTATGTGATGGCAAAGTATTTACAACTTTTATTGCTGAATTTAAGTGTCTCAGACCATGTCAATTTTGAGTTTCAATTTTCACAGAGGCTGGCTGCTTGGGGAGTGGTGATATACATTAATGATATAACATCTATGAAAGCTCCATGTATTGCTGGCCTACATGCTGTATTTGCTTCTGACAGAAGTGTGTGGTAAAGCTTCATATTTCTAAAGCTCCCCTAAAGCTTTTCTGCTCTACTGATAGATATTGATTCCAGTAAATCCAGTCCTATGAAAAGTATGGAGGAGGGCAAAGAGGTGGACTTTCTATTTGCAAGTCCATTCAGAATATAACATATTAGATTTACCAGAATAAAAGTCTGCAAAGTCACAGTGCTTCAAAACAGCAAAACAATGCATTTTCCATGCTGTGACTTTTTTCCTTGTTTTAAAGCTTTTCAGTTTCACACAAATCACAGGAACACACAGCACCAGAGGTGGAAAGAGGAGCCATCAGAGCAATAGGCTGCTGGGCTCACAGAAAGAAACAGCTTCTGCATTTGAGGGCTTTCAAGGCTCTATTAGGGTGTGGTGAGCAGGAACTGTATTCAAAGTTCAACAGAAACCTGACATAAATTTCTGGAAGGTCAATCATGGTGGCCCATGGGGTTATCTGCACCGTGCAGTGGATGTGAGAGAGATCCCACTCTGTTCTGAGCCTGCTGGCGTGTGCTGAGGAGCAGAAATGCAGTGCAGTTTGGATGTAGACACCCTGTTGTATGCAGCAGGAGCAGAAAGGAAAACGTAGTGGGCCAGTCTTATCCTTTTTTTTGGGAGGGGGAGCTATTTTTTGTCATGTTACACGTGGGTAAACACACTTTTCCAGGTAGGGCTAATACCAGGAAAGGGGAGGATGATTTCCATTGGTGGCAGAAGCCTGCATCATGTGCTACACAGCACCAAGACTGACCATGAATCTGAGCAGAGTCACAAACTGACAGCAGACATTTCAAATGAGTTTGTGTCTATTTAGTGAGAATTAATTTCATTTCATAAACTCTTTCCACCACAAATGGCAAAATATCTGAAACATTTATGACTCCTAAATGACTATTTCATATGAGCGTGTTCCCTGATGTCAGCAGTATTCACCATAAAGGTACTCATGTGTGGAAATGATCACTGGACTGGGCCTTTAAACAAGATCTTTAACCTTGACAGGTGTCTGTTAAGTCCCATCACTATTGCTTTGAAAGTGTTGATACCAGCAGTAGTTCCAGCCTTTTCTAGCTATTAAGTTAGAGTTCAACCATAAAACTTCCTGGCCAGATTTTCAGCCCCCAACAGTTCAGTGTTGCTTTGATCAAGGATATTGTTTCAGGTCTGTGTGGTAGAAGAGGGACAGCTGGGCCATTCTGTCCTGGATCTCAGCTCCTAACGGAAATTCCTAACATTCTTGCAGTGGCCTTTACCTGCAGTTAATGTCATCCTCTACTCTCCAGGCCTCATGAAACCAAGAGCCCACTGTTCATTAATGAGTACTGAGGGGCATTTAAAAGGTAAGATCCGTGTTTGTGTTTTCAGTGACAACCACAGCAGCTGCCTGTGTGGACTAATACTATCTGAACACATCTCAAAGCTCTTAATGCCACTTAAAGATGAAAAGAAACTAGTAAATAAGATCTTTATAGTATACTTTGAGGCTAATATACTGAGACTAGTATCTAGCTTTTATTTTACCAATGATAAATGGCAGTAACACAAAAATACTATGTATACGGCACCTCCTCATGTAGCAAATGGATAAAAGGTAGTCCAAGAATAATGAAGTACAAACCTAAAATGTTTACAGCTTCTGAAATACACAGCACTGAAGGTTTTTGAACTCAGGTTATTTTATACAAAAATAAAAATAAAAGAATCCTGGAGTTCATAAACATTATCCAGAGATTTCAAAGTGGAAACATTACAAGTTATTGCAAGTCTCCTGAAACTGTGCTGCTCTTCACAGCATGAAACCACATCTGTTCTAGCAGCCAGGTGACCCTGGAACCTGAAGCAGTATTTGCTCTTGAGCAAACTGCATAAAAGCACTGGGAAAAGCAGCCACATTCCACCTGAATTTCCAGAGGATGAAAATGAGACTATGCAATCAACTGCTATATGACTATTAATGGATCCAGATATATGTACCCTATTGGTAAAATCCAGCTTAGCCAAGTGAAATTTGGCTGTTGGTTCATTTTTAGTGCCATAATAAATTCTGTGTCCAACTCTAAAAGGTTAGACCACTGTGTGAAGGTCTAGAGCATTTGAAGACTTTTAAAGTTCATTAAATCAACTGTAAGTTTGGAAGTAAAGAGTTGAAACTATGAGACAATAAAAAAATTAAAAGCATTAGCAGTCAGCAGATTGAGACAGGACACAAACTGTACACTGAGCTGACCATGCTTATCACTGGGGAGACTATTAACTGCTATTTGCAGATATATCTAAGGTTCAGATTTCTACTGGGCTCTCTTACTGGCAATAATGTAATTGCAGCCAAACTGAAGGTACTATAAACACGAATATAAATAATCTTTTATCTGATGGCCATTTAAATTGCTGGGAAGTAACATTATCTCTAGGGTCTTTACCTGAACCATACAAATAGACACTATTTATTTGGGGACTAAATATTACAAGCCAAGTACTAATGAGCAATGATCATCTTCAATTTCTAGCCTGTTTAGTTTGATTGAATCCAAAGTTATCAGAAATTCCCCACAAATGAAATCAAACAAAAATATGTGTGAACCTCTAGAAGATAATACATCTAAGTATTGGATAACTCTTATCAATAAATCATTTTTTTTCCCCTTAGTTTGTGGTTTGAATTAACCTACTGGCTTTCATACCAGTAAACACGTTTTGGTTCTGCTATGCCAGGGATGCTGAGGAACATGAACTCTAAACACATGCACGTGTTCTTTGTTGGAGATATTGTGATCTTTTCCCAACAGATGTCATTTATAATGAGTGTCTGTTATTTTTTTTAAAGATAGCTTACTTCCAGCAAGGTCTCTAAAAGAGTATTTTACAGAGGAAGATGATATAGCCTAAGATTTAACATAAAAGCTTTATGGAAAGTTTCAAATTGAATTAAGGATGAAAGGCCTCTGTGCTCCATTTGAAGCTATCCGAGTGCTGTAAAAATCAGAACTAATATGAACATGTCAATTTGACTTGAACCCCAAATTTCACTTCCCCTGTAAAGAAATTTCCTGGAAGCTGGAGCATTCTACATGAAAGCAAGCCCTTCTCCTTATGATGATATGATAAAACCTTTTTGCCAGAGCATTTCATTGAACTGTTTCTTAACAAGCTGTATGTTTTATAGCAGTTCCTACTCTTGTCACAGCTGCATTCCTCCAGAGATTCTGCATACATTTCTAAACACACAGAAGATAGATTCTCTATTCATCTGAGCAATTTGAAAATATTTCAGAAGAGGATGAAATTACACCTAAAAAATTTGTCTAGTCAATTCCAATAAACACAGGGTTCTAGCCTCCAGTTATTTGTTTCACTTTAGCTTCAGAGTGGCTGGACAAGGAGGCTTCTAGAAGCCACTTAACAAAGTTCCGATACTGCAAACAGGTTCCATTTTAAGAAACCCTTTTAGTGGAGATAAATTATTTCTGTAGAAAATAAGTGCACAGCAGGGTCCCAAGTTCTAATAAAAGGACACAGTGCTTCAAGAAAACATTCTTTCCAAACAAATTGTTAGAGAGCTGTGATAGTCCAGGCTGTGCTGCAATTACTGCAAGAATACTCTTTTTTTTTTATATATAAGATTTGGAAATTTCATTTGTCCTTGATCAATATGCTTCAGGGCTATAAAACTCAGAAGACATTTTTGCAGAGGGTTTCTTATCTAGGAAATCATTGTGCTGTCATTTTCTATGCATCATGTAGTGGTGTATGACAAATGCCCTTCAGGTATATAATTTTTCCCCTGATCTGAGTCTTCTTCTGCATTGAAGAATTTAACACTGGCCACCTTCACTGTTGGAAAGAAGAAATCCCCATGAGGCTGGAATTATTTGTTGGCATTTTGGAAGCAGTTTAAGGAAGATGGCTCATCTGGATCATCACAGTAGTCCTTTTCTGAACTGATTTATTTTTGAATTTGTGAATGCTATCTTGTATTATTTATTACTCAGGAATGTGGTTTCCAATAACATTAAAATCACAATGATGCCTAAACAAAATTCCAGCTTTTACTTTGATTTGTAGTTAGGTGGCTACCTGTGGAAACCAGGAATTATTTGAAATTAAAAATAATCTGTAAAGCATCTGATATAAGGGAGCACTTCACACTCCAGCAAAGTGGAGAGATGTGTTTGGCACTGAAGGATCCACTGACAGCAGAAAGCTTTCTGTAAATGTCTTCTATAATGGATTCATTAGTTCAAAGGATGACTGTTTTTCCCACCTACTTGGTTACTGGTATAATAAATGCTTCTCCATAAATTCAATAGTGCAGCAAACTGTTGGATCCTGCAAGTTCTCAAGAGTTTTATTGATTTCCATGAAACTACAAACGGAACTGACTGTAATAGATAAAGCTGCAGAGATACTATCTGTGATATATCCAAGACAGCTGACAGCATATTAAAGACACCTAAATGGTACCATCACAAAGCCTGCTATGTATGCTATATGCTGTAAACCCACATAAAATAATAAAATCTCTGTTCAAAGGGTAAAATTGCCCTTGCTCAAAGACCATGAAAGTCCTGTGTGGAAAGTGCAAAGGGATCTTTGTACCAACTCACTGCACAACTGTGCATTTTCTTCAGGGCTTTGACTACGTGTCCACAGCAGAAATAGCCACGTTGCCTTAAGACAATATTACCCCACTGGTGTTTGTTACTGAGAGACATTCAGCTGCTGGTGCTAAAGTGATGGACCAAGCATGTGAATGCTTTCGTGCCATTTCTGGTCAGAATCAAATTGTTAATTCAAAACATCTCTTAGCAGAGTATGAAGTCGACCAGGATGCAGTTGCTGGGGAACAATCCTGCAATCCATTCCACTGACACAGCTGTGGAGGTGATAATCACAGCTGCAAAGGTGATAAGAAACATCTGGAGAGGCAGTACTGAGAGCAGAGCTGTCTGTGCAGTGAACAAACTGTGTGCAGAGGACTTGAAGTGACATTACCAGAACATTTTAAAATTAGGACACAAACACTGAAATTTTACTGAAAGTCAAAGTGGTGGTTGTACTGGTACATCTAACTCCCTCTTCAAAATCTCTTGCCTTGTGCTTTTCAACCAGTAGTGCAATTAATTTGCAGGAGTTGGTTTAGTGGTTGCTCCCAGGCTATTATCCTTTCATGTAGAGAAAGACATGAAGTTTCAGAAGCCAATACATGGTGTGAACTTACTTTAATGACGTCTTCATCAGAGGATTTGCACTCAACTGACTCAGAGATGTCTGTCACAACACTGTTCTCCTCGATGGAGACCACTTTGATGGGCACTGCCACTGTTTTTCCCGTGAGAATGGCAGTGTTCAGAATTTCCGTGTCCTGCAAGCAAAACAAAGCAGAGTGCTGTTCAGAGGCAGCTAAAGAGGCTTGCAAAAGGCAACCACTGGCTCTTCAACTGGTCTTACACTCAAGAAAGATGTGTTTTCAGTAGCTAAAGATCTAATTTAATCTTCAAATAGGTGCAACTTAGTAAAATGTAGTAAAACCCCAACTATCTTTTGTCTGCTAAATAAACCCAGGCAGCTGCAGCGTGCACTGTTGAATAGCAAGCAACATGACTGCAGCTATATTCAGTCCAGGCAGGCAAATGTAACAGGTAGCTTCTATTTTTTTTAAGTACGTGGGGTTTTTCCCAATATTTATCTTTCAAAACATGAGTTCAGAGATTTTCCTAAACTGGATTTCATTGGCAATGTTTTGGACAGGATACAAGATCCTCGAAAGAAAAAAATACTGTTCTTTGAATCCAAGCCCATTGCAAAGAGGGGCCTCTCTGTGAACTTTGTATCTGGAACTGTTTCAAGATTATTTAATTTCCTTTGATATGGCCAAGGCAGCAATGTAAGGAATCCAGAAGTAGTTAGTGATGCTATTAACTGCATGGAAAAATAACAAGGCCATTTGAAGTCTGAACTTGGGTCGTGGCATAGAAAACCACAGCCTTTCAATGCAGCATCAACTAAGTTAACTCTTCTAACCCCTGAACAGGTTCAGCATTATCGTGGACCCAAGACTCCCATGCAGGAACTTTAAAGTTCTCTCCAGCTTTTCAATTTCCCATTCTAGAAAATGAATTAAATATTCAGCAAAATCTACAGCTCCAAAGTCATGATGACTGCAGCCACTGATGGCAACAGCAGCAAAATGGGGCACTGATACTGTTGGTACTTTTTTCAGTTCAAGTTTGGTGAGTTTGAAAACTAGGTCAGATTTTCTTTTCATCTTGCAACTTGTTATTTCTCAGGTTCTCTGACAGCTCTCTTAAGAAATCCCATTAAACTTAAACATGTTAAAAAAGAAATGTTGGCTGTTCTAGAAAAGTAAGAACCCTAAATAATTCCTAATACTTACATGAAAACAAAGCTACCTAACACAGCAAATCAGAGACAGATTTATAAATAACATTACTGGGAATTCTAAGGCCATTCTCAGGAATTCCTGACTTTCAAAGGCAGAAACTATCTCCAGATGTTCCCCATATAAATTTTGCTGGGCTCTGGGCATTTTTGAGCAGCTGAGCACCATAGTGAAACACATGTCTTTTGGTGCTTAACTTCTGTCATCCACTTTTGAATTCTTCTTTTCCAGAAATACTCTATTTCTAGGTATTAGCACTTTAATAAGTCCACAAACAGATGCAAAGGAGAAGAACTCAAAGTTTGTGAAAACAACTCAGTAAAAAACCCAACTACTCTTCTGTCTGAAGACTTCCAAAGCAACAAACATCAAATAACTCATAGGTTCACCAAAAACCAGGTTCAACATCTTTTCTGTTGTTTATTTAGCTATTGCTGTCTGTCCTTTGGAATTAATATTTTTGTCTCAATCCCTTAAAGCCTTATTTTTTGTGACTCTGAGTGCTAAAGATTGTGAACTAACGAACCCAGTGCAAAGGAGAAGCAAGAGAGGTTGTGGAAATGACAGGACATCTTTCAGACTCTCTTAGCTCTGCTTTGAAATGATTCTCGGATCCAGCTTTTCCTTAGCAACTGATATATATTACTGATAGAAAAATCTAATTTAAAGGGACAGCTTCAGAGAATTCTCATAAATAGAGACAAGCTTCAGATATAAAACACGGCTCTGTGGCTTGGGGATTTACCCATATTTTCATTTAATGGTAATTTATGAAGTTCAAGACAAATCAGAAAATCATATACTCACAAAACAAAAAAGAAACAAACCCTGCACCACTGCCAAGAAGTCAAAACAAAGACCCAATTGTAAAGAGAGGTGAAACTTTTGTGCCACAAGTAGTAAATTCCATCATCCAGGTTTAACTTGCAACAAACTGCCTGGTAGGCACAGAACTCCCTCCAGCTCAGCTTTTGCTCATGCCTGCAGAGTTGAGTAACCAGTGGCCTCAGCATGAAGTCAAATATTAAGAAAAACAGGGAAGAAGATAAGTGGGAAGCCCAGCAGGAAAAGAGCAGCTGCTTAGTTCACTCTGGCATTACCCTGGGTGATGGCAATGCTGTCAGAACTCTCATGCTAAATCATGTTTGCTGCACCACCAGCCATGACCACAGCTAAGCTCTTGGCCTTCACCACACCACCATGAGAACAACAGAGACAGGATTAAAATCTAGTTTTAGAGATAGGGTTTAAAAAAATGGGATGCAATAAAGTTAAATTATACTATAAATACAAGAAAGAAAAGATGCATCAGGAAAAGCCACTCTCAGAAAAGCATTTGAAGATTATAGCAGATCACAAACTAACATCAGCTGCATGCTGCTGTGGTTAAGAAACCAAACCAAACCAAAGAACCCTCCTGCAGGATACTGTATGAGGAGGAGCATCACCTGTAAGATGTGAGGTGACTCCTACTCAACATTAAGAAGGCCTCAGCTAAAGGACTATGTCTGATTTTGAGAACTATATTGCCAAGAAAAACTTTTTCAAGTGATAAGAAATAAAAATGAACAAGGAGAATAAATCAAGCAATAGAAAGTAATATCTGTGAGGAATGTCTGAAAGAACTGGGATTGCTTAGCCTAGAAAATATTATAGGGAGAGATGACTGCTGTCTCCATACACATACAAGTCTTCAAAAAATTATTAAGAATAAAATATTTTCCATGTTCATGGGCAGGGCCTGAGGTAATGGGCTTAAACTGCATTGAGGAAGATCTGTTTGATATTAAGGCAATCTTTATTATAAAAATAATGATGTAAAATTAATGGAACAGGTTGCCTGGGGCAGAAGAAAATGCACAGTCTATCTAGCCTAAGAGATCTTTGAAGAACAGGTTATACAGCATTCAGAAAAAGCACAATTCTTTGAGTCAGATAGGAGAGGGAAGGGAGCAGATGACCTCTTGTGGTTCTCTTCATCCTGTATCTTAATGGTCTCCATTAAAAAAAAGCAAAAAAAAAAAAAGCAAAACACAATAACATATTGAACCTGAACCCAAAATAACCCTTTTCTGATTTGCACATCTCCAATAATATGATCCTTCTTCACTGGACAAAAGAAAATGATCTGTACCTTTAAAATAGAAAAGCCTGACAGGAAATGTGACTGATACTCCTGCTTTCTGTACTACATGGAGCAGAGCTGATGTACCAATTGTTAAGTAATAATCTGTCACTTCTGTTTCTCTCTTTCCAATAGGTCATTACTGGCCTATCTGAATTCTAAGTGGCTTTGATATAAAGCCATTATTGCAAAGGTTAAAAAACCTTTTCAAATTTCCCAAGACCTTTCTGGAGAGAAGACAGAAAATTTGGCTACTGGCACATTACCACCAATTAGGAACCTCAATCTTCTGCCCTTTGCTAATGGTTTCATTAAAGGAAGTAGTCTGCATCTGGATGAATTTATTTTGATTAATTGCTTCAGGGATGCATCTGCCTCAAAAAGTGTAAAAGGCATCATCTGTCATGATAAAGGGCTACTGAAATTTTACATCCCAGTATGAACTTCAGGAATTTCAAATTCATGATCTGCATGAGGAAGACAGAAACATATTGTAAATATTATTTAGTAGCTTCATAGTACCACTGCAATCATTAGATATCCTCAGCACTGAGAGGCAACTGGTACCCCCTAGCTAAAGCTTTGTGCTGAGAAGGGAACCTTAGTGTTTTCTCTCCAATGAAAGCAGTCATAACTCATTGGTATTACACAGATTAAGAAATACTGAAGTATAAGAAGGCAATTAATAAATCACTGGGTTTAACACTGGGTTAAAAGCAGTTTTCAAATCTGCCACTTTCCTTACTCAGACTGTGACATGAAAAAAAAAACCCCACAAACAACAATCAAAGAAACAAGTCTTGATTCTATTGTCTTTCTGTTTAGAACTAAAATAGAAAAATGTCCTAGATATCCACCTGTATGGAATAGCCTTATGGTAGAAGTTCTGCTTCTGCTGTGTTTCCTTTATATTGCTCCAATAAAGCCAAAGGCTTTAGTGTAACAGAGAATTGACCCATTGTCCACATCCATATACAGGCTGTAAGGCAGAAAACTCTAAATAATGCAAGTATGAAAGGATCTGTGGTCCACAACTCCTCAAAAGCTGAAATGAAACTCATAAAAATAAAAGTCACTTAAATAGAACTCTGTCTATCTGTGCTGCAATCTGAGCACTCTGAACATCTACAGATAAGGGGGCTCTGATTCAGCACCCAATACCAATTCTCTTGCATTCTGCCACCTCCTGATTATCCACTGACAAGCACAAATAGCTGAATCTTTAAGGATATGCCAAGCAACATTAAAAAAAAACACCACATCAGGAGGTACAATAGCTGGTATAGGTGGTGATTTTTGAGTTTTATTTCTAAAAGTAATATATTATCCTGTCTGCAAGCTAATTTGGGAGTATACAAATGAGATTACTATGAAAACTTTAGAGAGACTGAGACCTCATTTAAAATGTAGGCGCTTTGCAAATCACAATATCTTGGCCATTTCCACATTCTTTAATTTTTAAAATCCCCCAGGAACTAATCTACTTTCTGTGTAGACAGCAACTGAAGTTTTTAAAATCAAATTTATTTTATGTGGCAGAGGATTGAAAGCATCTGATAAGAATGTTTGGATTTGTTCCAAATAAATTAAAAAATGAGGAAAGCAGTGCAAAGTAAACTGAAAAAAAAATCCCAAACAAAGAGGATGAGTTATAAGTAAGCATCAATACCCAGGTTGGAAAGTTTTTTAAAGTATATTACAAACTCTAAAAAAATTAGTGTTGTCACCTCCAAAGTCAAAATTAAAAACTCATTGACACAGAAAGGAGATTTGAGCTCTGAGCTTCTTCAGAAGCCTCAAACTGCCTTTGCTGCACAATGACCAAATTCCAGCAGCACCTGACTCTGCAGAGCTAGAGTCAGTTTTTGTGCATGAAGACTAAAATCCTCCCAATTAGGATGGTTCTTTCCTGTTACCAGGACAAACCTTCAATGAACACAACACATGACGGAAGTCACTACTATTTAAACATATTTAATTAACAATCAGTAGCACTAAAGAATATTTTTTCTTGATCCTCTAGTGGTCAGAGGGAGACTGAAGTGCTTAGACACAAGGCTCTAATTGAAACAGATACTCAAAAGCAAACCATTGAGTTGTGTTCATAAGAATTACTTGAAAAATGTATTAAATTTTGACTTCAAGGTTGATCTTGTAAATAGAATTAAGCAAATGTCTTCACTCAACACTGCATTTTCATTATCCAGTAACAAAATATTTACTCTTCCCCAGGCCAAACAATGTTTTGGATACTAGTCCAGCTCCAATCACCACTACATTTGCTTGCTCAACTCCTCAAACTTTTGCAAAGGACCTAAATCCCCAGACTCCCTGTCAAGGACACAGAATGGTGCCTCCTCTACACAAACCTTCAGCTTGCTTCAGTGACTTCAGAAATGAAGATCTGAGATCACAACCTGATACCTACTACAGATAAAGCTTCTCTGCTGACCCAAGTACACAGCAATGGTATGTTATGCCATCTTCACAGCAATAGCAACTTCTACTGTTCATCACCTTCCCCAGTAAACAAAGTAAGGGGCTGGACAGGCTCTGAGCTTTGCTTGGAGCTGATGTTACAATTCAGAGCACCAGAAGCTTCTGTTCCTACTCTGGTCGTGGTTCTGTCAGGGTTAATTTGGATAAAGTGCAGTACCAGCAGCACTGGTTTGAACATTTTCCTCCCCAGCTGCTCTCCCTGAGCTACTTCACAGGAACCTCAGAAGAAACAGTTTTCAGAAAAATCAGTACTTTTTTAAAAAGGGAAAATAACACCCATAAAGCTAATGTATTCTAGCCAGAGCTGACAAGAAGCGTGTGCTCACATTTGGTCATTTGAAGTTAGGTAACACTATGGTTGACTCTGCAGGAATCTCATCTTTTATTCCATCCCTGTTTCAGTCGGGGAACTTCCACTGATGTCAGCGGGAGCTCTGTGCAAAGAGCAAGAATACGGAATATGAACCTTAGTTGCTTCAGTTTAGCTGAAGAGCAAACCTTATGTTCATCCAACCTCTCAGTTGTAAGAAGGCAAGCATTCAGCCATGACTAATTTAGGAACTAATTCAACATTAAATTGCAGCAGAATGAGGAAGCAAAGTGACAGCTGTTTAATTAAACTCTAAATCCGATTAGATGGTGTTATCAAGAGAAATCCATGGGAGCCTGAGGTCATGAGAATGGTCCTGTTTACAGACTGAAAATTCTGTAAGTGGAATCTCACAGAATGATGTTAATCATAGCTTAACATTAAGATTTCTCCCTCACACAAACACGCTACCTCGTGAGTATCAAACCTATGCTGTAAACCTGAAGGGGTGGCACAGAAAAACCAATTATGTTTTCATTTATAAGGAAAGCTTATTGAAAAAGTCTGTGGAAAAGAGACAGCTGGGCACTGTCTACCTTCAAACCAAAACACTGTTTGTCTTACAGAAAAAGGAGAGAAGCAGCAAGCCCTTGCATGCTGTTGGCAGCACTTGAATCAGTGGAGACAAAGCCTGCACAGGAGAGCTCCAGGAGCTGTAGTGTGCTTCCAACCATTGTTCAACCCATCAGCCTTGATGAACAGTGACACCTTGGCAACACATTTACAGGAAAAGAAGATGGAGATGTGGGAGATACACAGTAAAATAGACACTCCAACTGCAAACACCATAAAAAGTCTACTCATGAGCACTAAGTTATGCGTCACAAGTCCCAGTTAGAGGGATGCAGAGAGCTGCAGTGCACTGCAGACAATTGCCAGGCTGATTTGTGAGTCTGATAACACAAAGGCTGGAGATTTGAGTTATTAATACTACTAAGATTACATCCGATTAACGAAATAACATTGTGAGGCAGCAGACTCTCTTCATCTACATAATCCCATGATTAAAAGTAAATTATACACCGTGCTTTCTGCCAACTGGATTCTCTGACACTCCACATTCACAGACGGTTTATATGGCAGGGAAAGAAGGTGACATTCTGTTTTTAAATCCTTAGCACACACTACAGAAGAACCAGAGTGTTTCTACAGACTAAAGAGTTTGCAGGATTGAGGACCCCCCTCAGTCAGACTCATTCCATGGCAGGCAGGGGGGAAAAGCAAATGTTATTGGTTGGATTTGGTTTGCTCTTTTCTTTCACTTGGCCCATCATGTGTAAATCCTGCTCTCCTACATTCAGGAGTTTATAACACGAGGACTTCTACCTGATGAGTAAGATCACATTGCAAAAGAAGTGGGGTAATGCTGTGAAGCAGTAAAGCCAAAGGGGGACCACCTGCTTACTTAATAGCATCCCTCAGTATTCAAACACGGATTCAGATGGAATCCAGGGTACTCCAGGACTCTAAGACCCACAATGACAAGGAAAATGTGAACTAATAAATAAATTAATAGCGGTGAAAAATTAGGCCATTCAAAATCTACATAAGAAACAGATTTATTCAACAAAAGTTGCCATTTCTGCAGTCTGACAAGGATCAGAACAAAGGATCTCAAAAGTTTCTCTTGGATGCTAATTGTTTTTGACATACAACACTGTGAGGCTATCTTCTCTTTATTAAATCTTTGTTAAATGTCCAACAACATACACGGCACAAAAATTAAGGACAATACCTGCCCTGAAGAACAAATAATGCAGAAGTCAAACACAGATAAAACATCACCCATGGAAAGACCCAAAGTTGGACACTGGCATGGTTCTGTCCCTAGCAAGAACAGTATTTGTTTGAAGAACTTGATCAGCATAATGTTTGTGGGTCTCCAGGAGTCTTAGAAAAGGTAAATGGAGGAAATATGGAAACATGGACATAAGATTCAGACTTGTATTTCTCACCTCCCAGAAGAGTGGCTTTGGCCATCATTAGTACACAGGTACAGCCCATCAGAGCACAGGCTAGGCTGGGGCCCCTCACCCATTTCTCCTAGGGCTGGGCTACTGCAAGGGAAACAGTGTCAGATTCCTAGGGGCAGAGGGGGAGAAAGCAAATGGTGCTCTTCTGGGATGGAAATGTCTTGGGAGTAGCACAATTTTCCCTGTAGTTTTTGTGAACAATGTGATTTATGTGTCTTTTCAAAATGGGAACTCAGTGTTCTGCAAATACAATGCCTTTTTAATCAATGATCTTGTCTCTGTTCTGTCTCCATATTGAGATAAATCTTAATTACTGGCCCCCTACATTAGCAACAAACCATTTCACTTTCTTCCCTTCTTGTACAGTTTTCAAATACCCTGCTAGTGGAATTTTTGAGTCCTGATAAATTATGCTCTGCAGACAGGAAGTGGGAATGTAGAATATATTAACAGATAGGGATGCAGAAAAATATCTTTGGATTCTTGGGTGACTAATCCACACTTTCCTTGCAGTGAATCTACCCTGTTAGCAATTTGAACACACAGAAGGGAATGGAGCCAACAATCACTTGGATTTAGCAGATGCAGGCAGTATTGCTAAATATAATATCTACCTAAATGTGAGCACCTCTTTTAAAAAGAAGAGACTGGAACAACTGAATAAACTTAGCCATGCCTTTAACTGTTTCATTCTGTATACAGTTAGTGATGTAAAATGATGTAAAAAGGTTATAAAGCCATTTCTCAGATGCGTTTATCAGTACAAAGGCCACATTGGCTTGAGGTCAGGTGCAGAGGTCTGGACTCTACCCAGATTATTATGACAACAGGATCTCAATTCTTATTGCTTGTAATTTTGAATATGAAAAGTTCAATCTTATCAGCATAAACTTCTCATTTGCATTAACAGTATTCTGGCTAGCAGAAAAACGAGCAGAAGACACAGCCTGTTTTCTAATAAGGAAGAACCCTCCAAGAAGGACAGAGAGAAACATTTTCTACAAGCTGCAGGCTAATGAATGTCCCTTCTTCAGAGCTTATGGGAATAGCAATTATACAGCAGACAAGGTAGCTTTCTGTGATCTGCTGAAGAGGGATAACCAGTCTCTGTCTCTTCATTTCCACTGTATTTGAAACTAGGTGGAATGGAGAAACATTGTTAGCCAGTAGGTCCAGAAAGATATAATACCTTTGAAGGTTCTGAAACTTTCACTTCTGAACAACTGAAAATAAAATTCAGATTTAACAAATCTGTTTCAAAAGTAAATATCCCCTTTCCTGTATTTGTTATACTAAGTTTATCAAATACAGTTCACAATACCAATTCAATATTTGCTCTTGGAGCCATAATACTTTGATACGGGCACTGAGACTAACCAAGAAATTTTATTTCCTCTCCCTTGTGGAATCAGGGACATTCCCCAGGTGCTTCCATTAATATTTCTACCAGTAAAGTTCGACTACCTGAATATCAATGTTATTTGTATTCATTATTTGTATAAAAGTAACCCCACTCTGGTTCCACATGATAGCTGGATGTCAACATGCTGAGCAGTGACTAGAAGAGACTGTTTCTACACCAAGGAGGAAAAAAGAGCAGCCACATCAACTGATTCTCAGCACATCTTGGTGAATAACTGATTCTTGTTTTAAGAACAGATCTAGGAATGAGAAAAATCATTCCCACACCATCTGACACAGTTTGGGTTTGGTTTTCTTGCTGAAAAAAAATACTGCAAAAATATTGAAGTGTTCTAGGTTTTTTTTCCATTTTATTTTCCAAAAGTATTTGAGGAAACATATAGCCCCAGTGTTAAAACAAAACAACACAAATCACTCTTCTGTATAAAGTCTGAACCCCCAAATACCACTTTGACTAAATTCAATTAGGTACCACTCACTTAAAAAACAAGTATTATGCTAAAGCACTCTCTTCTGTTGACTAGAACAGTAATGTCAGGACCCAGTGGCCAACCTGCATTTTCAAAGAAAGACTGTAGAGGAAGAGTCTGTAATTGAAAATTACTTCAAATGAAACAATTCTGGAACCACTTAAAATGTAGAAAAAGTTTTAAGGACAGTGGCAGGAGCTGGGAAGCAGAAGCCCACACTTCGTTTTCTACAACTACTGAAAATATAGAAGAAGGATAAAAGGTGACTGGAGAAGATGGAAGCAGAAGCCCACATTTTATTTTTCTATACTTGGGCATAAATGAAACAAAGCCCACTATTTTTTAAAAGAGATGTATGTGTAACAGAGAAAACTACCTGCTCCTTTGTGAAACTTCATTCTTTACTTTCAGTATTTTGCTAAATTGACTTAGAAATGAAAGCAGAGAAAACACATTATCTAGAGAGAAAAAAGGGTAGGTATGGGTTGAAATGCGAGTGATTACCTGCAATATTCCAACTCCAGCATCATTACTGGTTATTTTGAGCGTAGAAAATGCAAAGAGATGAAAAGCTGTGAAGTGACAGGTTAAAAGCCCTTATTCTGAGACCGACATATCTGAGAAGCAAGGCTGTGGTTGTTTCAGAGCATTGTTACTTATGGATATGTTTACAGATACTTACGAATACACTTACAGCTGATGACTACAAGCAATAAACTGAGCTAAATTCTCCTGAAAATGCATGGTTTTATACATTTATGCAGTGCATAATTTATGCATATTTCATCTAGTGCAACAGCCACAATACATACTCACACACACCATTTTTTATCTAACAAGCACTCTTAGAAGAGCAGCAGCCACGTGTTTGGAAAATGAAGTTGAGAACATATTAAGGGCATTGGTTCAGTGACTCTAGCTACTTACAACATTCCCAGGAAAGGATAAATATTTGTTATGGGTACCAAAATCTATGCCGATAAAATGGCCTCAGAAACTGCAACACATTCTATCCTTTCTAATCACAAAAATGGCTTTTCATTTACTCAAACATCTAAGGAATAATTGCCCGAGAAAGCCTTCAGCTATGATGAACACCTCTCATGTTTTCTCCATTGCTGAATGGTCCTATTAAGTTTATCACAGATGGGAGTGGGAATATTGGTAAAGCCTGAATGGAAGAGAAAGGCAATAGCCACCTGGTGATCTTATAATGGAATAGTTCATGGATGCTTAAGCAGCCATGGCTGGAGCTATATAATATTTTGGGGCTGAAATAATTTTGTGGCTTACGGCTCTCATTTGTTGCAAAAAGATGAAGATGTGAAATTTATCAAATTAAGGGCATTTTCTGGTCTCGAGATCTGTCAGTCATTTATTTTCTTTTTTCATGAGTCTGAAAGTTATTTGGAAATGGACCCCTAGTTACATTGGGTTTGTTCCACCATTACAGCTCTGGTGATGTCTCCAGTCTGTGATGACCGTGGGAATACAGCTGGTAGTAAAAAGGCAATTTTCATTAGCAATTTGAAATTCTTCCCATGTTCATTTCAATTAAACCTGCGGCCCTGTTATATAGCTGGCTATATATCCATAATAATATTGCTGTAATAGCTGTAATCAATAGACAGTTGCAGATTGAAAATATACAGCCATATTAGGACCCATGCATGGATGCACACACCATTGCACGACACATGTATATATGTGAGTAATCTATGTGCACCCAAATACATACAGAGCTGTAATGGAAAGAAGATTATGAGCTGTTCTGTGTTAATAGAAGCCTTGATTATAGGCAGATAGAGGCAACACTTTTCATTTTTTAAATAACACATTTCCATCCCAGGTATTTTTTGGATGGCTCGGACTCTAAGGCATCTTTAATTATGAAACTCTTCCACAGTCAATGGAAATATGGTGCCTAATATCACCCACACCTGAAATTGCAGGTGAAGCCCCCAGATTCTACTGAATATAAACCAAGTTCTGTATAGTGCTACAAGCCACAGTGATGATGAATAAACTGGTCAGTTTGGAAACTCAAGGTGAAATCTTATCTAGCCTGATTGTCTCAAGGGAGCAGCACAGTACTGATCATGGAGTGGGGTGGCATGCACTCTATAGCTGGGGTGAAGCAATTGTAAATGCTTTATGGACTTTAAGGATTAAGTCTCAAGGACAAGTTCTGGTTTTAAGTAACTGGGGTACTGCATGATACATGGATGATTTTTATGGCCACTGTGGAGGGTTGTGACCTTGTTTTATTTGTGTAGATTAATATGTCATGGATTATTAATGAGTTACTTTCTCCTTCTAATAGGCAGTATTCATCTTCTACAAGTTCTAAAGGTCCTCCATTTTTGGCTATGGAGTGCACATGAGCACTTGGCTCAAGTTTGTGGATGCCAGAACTTCATTTAAACCACAGTGAAAGCAAAGCAGGAAGCTTCTGCTAAACTATTTCCATTTAATTTAGTCTATTTTGAAATCAACAAGAGAAAATTTCTACTTGTTCTTTTCTTATTTTGGCCACATGGTTTTAATTTTTGACAAGCAAAATCTGTAACAAAGACACAATGGAGATTCCTATGAAACTGCTATGAAAGAGTAATAACAAAAATGCAGAAAATAGCCATTATGACTACCTATCCTTGCCCCTAGATTATTTTTCCTTTTCAAATAGTTTATTGATTTCACTGACTTCATAGCAGGTCCACATAAGCAAAGCACAGAGGGCAAGGAAAATATTATTACATTAATGAGAGCAGATACTGTACAGACATCAGAAACTTGCTACAGCTAAAAAGATGAGGGAGTGACGAAGGAAAATGAAATTATTGATCAGACACCTGTATCTGTAGCCTGGCATGTATGCAGAAGGAGGTGAAGTAAAATATAAAGTATGTAAAATCACAGATGCAATTATTTCCTCCGTACTCAAGGAAAAAGATGGTTTACCTTCAGGACTGGTTAGAGGTCAGTGGCTGAAGACACATCCTGTAAAGTGGTTGCTATGATCATTTTGTAAGTCAGCAACATGAAGGACAGAGGGATCAAATCCATTTGCTTAAAGCAGTATTTTATTTGCTAGTATAACCTGGAGCAACCACAATGACCATTATCTTTATCTGAGCATCTCACAGCAACTTAAAACACTAAAAGAAGCTTAAAAAGAGACGTGCTTGGAAGTTTGTCTGTTTTTTCTTACTCTATTGGATGGGCTAATAAAATACATTACCTTTAGCCACAAAGTTCTATTTTCACTCTTTGGGGCTAGAATATTGCTGGTATTGAGTAGGGAAGACTGGTGTTAATGGTAATGAGTTTTCCTTTATAAAGAGTCAGCAGTACAGAAGGATCCCATAAGCTAAACATGGTGGTTGTAACTCAGGAAATATTAACTACTGTGTCCATTTTAAACATGAGTAAACTGCTGTGGGCCTGAGTGTTGCTAAAGATCTAGAAGAAGCAGAAACTAACTCCAGACATGTGGCTCCCAGTCCACCAG
This sequence comes from Ceyx melanurus, assembly GCA_024611195.1. Taxonomy (NCBI): domain Eukaryota; kingdom Metazoa; phylum Chordata; class Aves; order Coraciiformes; family Alcedinidae; genus Ceyx; species Ceyx melanurus. The sequence goes on along the minus strand of JANHGL010023271.1, from coordinate 153,218 downwards.
ACACTTCCTATTTTTGCATATCAGAGCCTCCCAGTGCTTAATGAATAGTCCCTAATTTGAATGAGGTAAGACCAGTGAGGAGGAATTACTGAGTCTCAAATGACTTATTTATTACTACATCCAGCTCTCTCCTGAAGCTTCCAGGCATTCTTCAAACATATGCTGCAGGACACCTCGTGCCAGCTGGCAGCTCCACTCTTAGTCACTGCTTTTCAATGCTTGCAATTGACATTTTGTCCCAGATCCAGAATCTAAACCATAGTTTTCTTTGCTGGCTCAATTGAAGCTTCAAACCATGTAAAAACTTCTTGGTGTTGGCACACAGACACGTAGTACCCTATACAAAATGATTCCTAAGTACACCCAGGTCTTAGACTGATCACTTTGGTTTCTGCTGCTGACATAATATATGCAGCAAGAGGCCTTCTACCTTCTGTTAGCTCTCCAAAATGAGAACTCAAGATCACAAAGAGGTTATAGCAAGCCTTTTGGATTTCACTCAGTTCTGCACTGTTTCAGGACACAAAAGGAAAAGAATTCACCTTTATATCACACAAGGTGATTTTGTTCACATGCTCTTTCCCCAGCTACGTCCTGGTAAAATCTGGTTTATGCAAATGAAAACAGAAGTGTTGTACCAAGGTAAAAGAAATCCACATAAAGAAAAAAAATAAGAAAAATAAAGAAGAGATAAAGTAGTTCTCCCTGGAATGGCATATTGAGAGTAAAACTCAATAACAAACCTGAAGGTTTGAACTGTCAGAAGTAGTTTGGGGGTAGAAGGTACACACAAATGGGCTATGCTGCAGAACCACACTATAGGTAAGCACATTATGTGGTGCAGTAACACTCTGGTGTGTTTTCCAATACTGAATTTACAGGCTAATGTTTCCCTCTATTATTTTCTCAAGCTCCCCAGTGAACCTGAATTATTTTTTTTTTACACTTACTTAGTTTAATCAAAATACTCATTTCACAACCTCCAAAACATGCACAGCTCTGGTCCTACAGGGCCTTGGAGAGCAGAGTACAGCACAGCCACTAATCCTGATAGTGACAGTCAGCATTCAATATTCAACTACTGCAATTAATAAAACTGCACTGTTGCTATTTTTCATTAATAGAGGATTTCCAAAAGCAAATTGCGGCAATAAATTACATCATTACAGCCTATATTATTGTTCTGTGCAGTAACAAATCTTGCAGAAAGACAATCAGCTTTGCTAGAGAAAAGAATACGGAGGACAAATCAGACGACTAGGACCTGATTAAAATTAATGGCAGTGTTACTTCTGTTTCCACTTGCTTGCTGAAATTCCTTCTCTCGCCAGGGTGCTGGCTTGCTGATGCTCATGCTATGGTGCTGGTGCTTTATATGTTAGGCATGAGTTGTTTCTGAGGGAAGAACAATCTTCATAAGTTCATTCTCTGTGCCAACTTACATCACCAGGCTCTGCAGTCACCTATGGTCTAAAGCACACACCACAGCAATGGGGCCAGTGCCACGGTGGAGAGGTTTTGGTCTGTTAATCCATTTAGCATATGGGCATCAATCTGAAGAGCTCGGGCATTGCAGAAAGACCTTTGAGTACAGCCCCTCTAGCTTAGCAAAGCAGGTTTTGTTAGTAGCCCCAGCTCTGGTGCAGCGTTGGTACCCTCTGAATACTGGGAATATGAATAGATCAGACCCCATTGCCAGTGCCCTTGTCTTTAGAGCAGCTGCTGCACAGGCAAACAGAGAGCCAGAAGCACGGGGCTAGCTTTATCCCCAGGACTGTACTGAACTCTGTCCCAGGTTTTCATGTTTGATCTCCTTCAAGCAGAGTTACAGAGTTTGAAGTACAGATTCCTAATGAATTTCCATGACAAACATCCTCAGTGATGAGAGTCTGGCTGGATAATGAACTGTAAACTGGAAGCAGGGTAAGGCAAATATGCATCTAACAGCAAATTGAAGGCGAAAAGTTGTGGGTTTTTTAATGCTTGGGGTTGCTCATTATAACACTGAGGCATATAAAAGTCTTGGTGGTGTTTTTTTTTTCCCCATGGTCACTCATTATCTTCCATTAGAGTAAAGCATTTCCTTGTTGTCTAAATAGTTTCACTGTACAAGCTGAAGCACCTTAGGACCTCATTAATTACAGTCCAGCTTAAACAATTCATAATTCTGTTAGGTGAATATTTCACCACATTGTGAAGAATGAGGTATTCCCCAGAAATCCTAAAACTCTCTTTGCAGATCAAAATCATCATTACAAGCTGCCAATTAAGAGAAATTTTTCATGGTTTTTGGTATGGGTCCCAGCTAACCCACTTAATGCTCAAGCTGGCTGAGCAACTGCTGTGTTTGCAAACATACCTGGTCTCCTCTGGCAGACACTCAGCCTGTCATCTCTTCCAAGTGACAGCATGAGAAGGTGGAGACCATTTACTCTCTAGGGTAAACCACAAGTGTTTGTTGTCTGGTGTAAGTTTGGACAGTGCCTGGTCTTCTATTATCAGTCAAGACACCTGATTGTTAGCTAAAGCTAATGAGAGCACACTAGACAAAACTAGTGCATTCACTTCCACAGGAGAGGGTTTAATCTAACAATCAAGTTTACCTTCCAGCTCTGCCAGTACCTCTGTTTACAAAGTTTTGCAATGTTTTTCCATCACAGCCCTGGAATGTCCTTCTCACTTTCATCTGGGTCCAGGGCTCTCTTTCCACTGGCTCTTTACTGTGGCTCTGCATGGTCTCTGCTCACATGTGTGTGGCAGCTGTGAAATTGCCTTTGTGGTTATGTTAAACATTCAGAATTTTAATCAGCCGTCATTTCAAATACAAGCTGTTATTTAAGATGTCTTCTTCTGATGGAGCAGTGTCACAAACCTCAATCAATACTTAAAGCAGTCCCAAAATCCTGCCCAATAAATCACAAGAACAAAAGAATCTCCAGGCATCACGTTGCACAATGCAGTGCCGCGAACTAATACCAGAATTATCTGCAGTAGGACGTGGACTTGACTCAGTCTAACTTGCACTGCTGAGAATCAGCATAAAAGCATCTGGATGTCTCAATTCAGCCCTGCACTGTGTTGTGCTGTCAGAAGAAAGAGCCCACAACACTCCTAACACACACAGGTGATCAGCATCAGGCTGGGGCACCTCAAATCCCCGTGCCCAATATGTTAGGGCAAAAGTGAGATCCTGTGTACCAGTCAGTGTCAGCTGCACTGTCCCACCTTTTCTATTCGTGGAGATCAGGTTCATTTAACCTTGAACAACACCTTGACTTTCACCAGCTTGGCTCGCAGACAGAATATTCTAGAGGTCTCTGACTTGTCTGTGCAGCATTTAGTTCTGTGAGACACTCCTCTTTCAGGGAAGCATTTAGGTATTACCACATCATCCAGTAATTGAGTTGCTGGTTGTCTCACTGCACATTCTCATTGTTCTGCAATTTTTTGTTTGGTTCGTGGGATTTCTCTCCCATTGAGGCTGAGAAGCATATCTTTGAAGCCTTATATTAATATCCCTCTTCTATGAGCAAGAAAATGAGCAAAGAAAACCAAAAGTTTTCTATGTGGCAGAGATCTTTAAAAATCTGGAGGCTAGCTGACCCCATCTCTCCCCAGCATTTTAAAAATCTCCAAGTAATCCATTCAATAGCATTGTCACATATGAGGGATGCTGGGAAAGGAAATTATACATATTGTTGTGCTGCATAGAAAATGACATACAACTCGATCCAAAGGAAAAATTAATTCCAGCCAGCTGAGATAGCCTTATTGATCCATTCTCATTTCCTGCAAAAGGTAGGACTGAATGTGATTGTAGTAAAGAAATGGAAAACAGAAGCTAGAGGCAAAAGTGCAGGGGTTGTAGAAATGATGGCTAGGACTTAAAAAGGTACTGTTAAATTGAGTCATTTTGAATTCTTTATGTCGTCTGCATCTTCTGATCAATTTAAGATCAATGAAAAACAGTTCATCCTTTTTTTTCTGCTTTTGTTTCCTGATGGGCAGACAACAAAAAAGGCAGTTCTTGCCAGAGAAGATGGATCAATAGGCATTGCTAGTCACAGCTCAACGCAGTACGTGACATGGGCCATTTACAAACAGGTAGGGAGGTTCCTGAGTCCATCTGGTACCAATAGAGAGCAATGACACAAACACTAGTGGAATTATATCCACCCTGGATCTAGAGGAAGGAATGCTGTCCTCGTGTCAACAATCCCAACCTGCCATGGTGGAAATTGTAGGCAAGAGGTGATCTCAGTTACACCTTCTCCCTGAACATCAGAAGAATGCAGCTCTTGGCTTTCAGGCAGAGCACTCAGTCTTGGCATTGAACTCTAAAAACTCCTGACTTCAAGGATTTATATTTAGGGCTTCACAGCTGATTTAGGTTGTCCCAGTTACTACTACTACTAATAATAGGGTAGTTTTACATCAAGTACATTTCCTCTGACACATGGTGTTTGTTTATTCAATGTGATTCATAATTAAATTATCTGAGACGATACCTGTCACTTGCAAAGTCTGATCCGTAGATTGTTTGTGATATGCAAATCAGGACATGGCTGGTTTTGCATAGCCTCAGATTTTATCTTCTGGGAAGCATCTCATTGCGAGTTGCCCCTCTGCTTCATTCAAGACTGAAAGATTAACAGTGAGGATTCTGCCCTTCTGTGACCTTGAAAAAGGCAGCTTTATGCTGGGATGTCACAGACTGTGCAGGGATAAAAACATTTCTTTAGGTCTATATTTTAAAATGGTATTACAGGGACTTCATTACAATGAAATAGCTTTAAAAATCTTTACCTTAGGGAATAGCATGAATATATGTGCATACAGACCCAACACTGCTTTGGTAGTGACATTTCCACATCTTAGAAGTCCACTCACTTCTGAACCAGTTCTGGTCAATATACTGAAACAACCACTGAGCAAAAAGTATGTGTGGAACTGTACTGCTCAATGAGAAGCCTGGGAGAATCTCAGCTATGCATTACTGCTGCTAGATTTGCCAGGGTACTCTATAAAAACCCTGAACTTGGACTGACCAGCCATTCCCAGGCTGCTATTTCACAAGGAAAAGATGCAGTTTACATCAGTAGAAAGGCAGGTTGTGTAGAGACAGGCTAGATCTTTTCTTAAACCCACTGATACAGTGGGTGAGAAAAGACAAACTTCTGAGCTCGTGAGGTGTGAACCAGCAGCACCAACCTCTAAGAAACTCCTGAGAGTTGTTCCAACTTCAATTCGTTTCTTAGCAGTTACCAGTGGATTACAGAACCTGATGAACGAAGCCTGAAAGATCCACTGAAAATTAAGTCTTAGTGTTATTTTAAAGAGAAAATATGCATGCATGAGCAAGCTGCATGGCTGCCCATGGTGACAAATGTCTTTTGGAGTAAATTCGGACTAGAACTTCTGAGTTTGGGTTTATGCTTCAGCACTTTAAATACCTGGCTTTCACACAAGTCACAGTCAGAGGCAAACTGATTCAGAGGGAGTTTATCCTGCTGTTGAAGGGCTACTACTTCAGTTCCTTATGCAGAGACACAGATAGTATAAATATTAAACCTTTGATTCCCCATCTTCTTCCCATGCAGGTTTCTTCAGGGAGGTCTATGTGTGTGCACATGCTACAAATGTGAACAATTTTGGGTTTGTTTGGGTTTTTTTTAATCTAGTCAAATGACAAAATCAATACAGTGACTCATTTGCATTTGCTCATGACAGGACAGGAATTTGAGGAAAATATGGGAAGCTAAGCAACCTTGTATACCTTAACTGGCAAGTTCTGAGGTTACTTGTGATTAATTGAGAAGGTTTTTAAAAGCTGCTTAGTAGATAATTAATTAAGCTCTTATGAAAGCACTTTTCCAATTGATCTTGCAACAAGTAACTTGAAATAAAAAGTGCCAGACCAGGGCACAACTCCGACAGCACGTTTACTGTAATGCAAAAGTAAATCTTTGGGGTAGATTTCTCCTGTCAGCAGACAGTGGGATATATTTTATATTTTGCTTTAAGAAACCTTTCTATTTTCTTATTTAATGCTCCAACTTCATGAATTTGGCAATCCCCAGTGTCTGTAGCTGTAGTATTTTGCAGCTGTTGTGATTTAAGCGAGTCAAGAGATCTGAAGGAGGCACTTGTGTTCCTGAAAGAGCACCTATCTTTCTCCATTTATATCAGATGGTCTAATAAATTACATTAGCTCTATACAAATCTTGCCTTGGGTTAATTATTGCTGTACAATGATACAGAAATATAATTTATACATTTAATCTCTTATTTTGAGTGATACCTACAGAATCTCATACAGCATGCATGAAAGACAGATATTGAGTGGATGGTTGCATCAAGTGCCACACTCAAGAATCTGGTAGTGAGAGTACTACATATGTCTGACTAGGATCTGTTTCTGATGCACCACTCCCCACACTACATACTTAACTAAAATTCTGGTATGTCAGAGTTAGAAAGACACAGAACCAGTTATAATTACATTTTTCTAACTTTTCTGACTCATTTTTCTCTCAAATAACTTAAAGGGTGAAATGTCCTCTAAAATTACTCAGACTGATTAACTTCTGAGCTCGGGAGAAAAATTATACTCATTTCACATTTAGACCTCATTTGTTCTGGGAAAATGTTTTTACACTTATTCTCAGCCCAGTAGTTTTGATATCTCTTGACTCTTTTATTTCACTGTAGTGTTCACCACAGCAGCCTCACTGTGTTGTCTCTCACTTGTATACACTATGTAGCACAGTAGGGCACACAGATATGACTTTTGCTAAGCCCCTCTTTTTTGATTGTAAATAGAGTTTCCACTGTTTCTTCAGCAGTTGTTTCCTACCACTTGCTCCACTGACCCAAGTCCTATAAAGCTATTTTAACATTTCAGGTCCAGTTCATACTGACATCATCAACTCTAATCTCCTTCATTCCAAAATACTGTAGCAACAATTGCACTAACCTTCTGAAGAGCTACTTGGATTGCATCTTACTGCTTTTTTTGTAACATAATTAGGCATAGTACAATATAAGATACATGATCTTTCTTGCCACTCCAGTCTTGGCAGCCTGATCCACCTGCTGGTGCTTCTGATGTTTTTCAGTGGCCCATCTTTTGGGTACATGGGCAAGAACATGGATGTACCTTCACAACCAGGTTCTCTACCTGAACAGCAAAAAGGATGCCCATCAGACCAATGGGAGAGACTAAATCAGAACCTACATCCTAAACTAGTACAGTAGCTTTGGGCAGCTCCTTCTTTGTCTTTTTTTTTTTTTTTTGCCCACCTTTAAAAAATCTCAATAAGATTTCACTTTTGATGTTAGCAGTGTTGCTGTAGGAACACTCCGTGATGAAATCACAAAATCTACTTTACCCTCTAGAGGATCATGAAAGACACTTGCTGATAAACATAGAGATCTAATTTCTTTGCACAATAATGTGCTGTTGCATTGCAGGGTATAGCTGAGATAAAGAGCACGGTCCAGCTTCTCAGCAAATACAGTATCACCAGCTCTCTGTTCAGTGTGACTCTTGTTCCTGAACAGGAGAACTGCCAGGTAATCAGCTCAGCTAGAGATTAATGCCTAAATGAAGAAAGCACCCTGGCTGGATATGCAGTGTTAGCTAACAGAAAACTCTGAAAATTCCCTTTATCTACTAATATCTTGCTAGAAAAGCCAATTTTGCACTGGTATCTCATTCAGCTGGATTCTGTTAACACAGTGTATTTTGGCCACAGCCAACAGTTATCAGGAGGTACAGAAATGAGATAAACATAAAGAGAAAGGGTTCATGATTTCATTGTTTGAATCCTTTGCACAGCCCACAGTGCCTAATGGTACATCTCTGGGAATAAAGAATCTCACCTTACATGATTCATAAAATGGTAAATTAATTCATTTAGACCTCTAGTTCTTAAAGGAGCCTTTGTAGATAGATGAATTACAATAGACACAAGTCTGCAAGTTAATCTTGAACCTTCTAAGCAAATGCAAAGAACTTGAGATAAGAATAAAAATCCCAATTCTCTCATGTCTGGAATATGGAGAAGCAGCTGATGAATTCTTTCAAGAAATGAACAGGAAGATAAGTTCTGCCACTAGACATATGACCCTCATGTGGCAGCATCCATCTAAAAATAAAATCTGACCACAAAAACCTTCCTCATGCACATTCTCAAGTCTTTAGAGGACAGATGCTCAAATATATATTCCCTGTTAAACTCCACAGGTAATGAGGACAATTATTTCCCTCTCAGGTCTGGAATGTAGCACGGACATTCTGCTGACATAACAGAATTTGGATCAGGAAATTGCTGGGCATGACCTCATTTGATATGAGCAGCAGTTTTACTCTTCAAAGGGGAAGGATATATTGAAGACTAGGACTTCCAGGAAATAATACTCATCTAATTATCTGCTACAAACCACTGAACACTGGCAGCTTTGTGCTTCTCCCTTTCCTGAAGTTTGGCAGGACTTCCAGATTAAGTGCTCAGTGCCTATTTCGCCTGCAAGCCTGGAAAAAGTTCTCAGCATGTAACTAAATCTCACTGAAAATAAAATGCCTACCTAAAAACAGTGCACCTGAGACGCTGGAGACCAATGAAATTTCTTGTCTGCTTGACTCAGAGCAGGAATTTAAACCCAAGGTTGTTCAGTCCCAGGAGGGGGCCCCAACTGCTAAATGTCAGTTCTTCCACTTTCCCAGCCTCGCTCTACAGAACAAACTTCATCTTCACTGGGCCAGAGAAAGAAAGGAGACATCACTTCCACAAATCCTATTTGTGAGCTTTGTAAAGGCAGACAGTGGGTATGATTTCATGGGGAGGCAGGTAACTCACAACTCATGTTACAACACTGAGCAGAGATTTTAACCCAAGGCATTTTTCCACATGGAAGTCTATACTTCATTTTTCTTAACTATATTATTGTGACTATTACTGCTTTCTATTTCTTCTTTGAATCTACAGTTTGTTACACAACTCAGGACACAGCAGAATTAGTATTAGCCTTGGTTTACTAAGGACCTTCTGCTTTGGAAGGTGCTTGAGGTCCTCTAAAGTTGTTCTACAACTTCCAAGTCCAAGCCATATAATGGCAATTAGAAATGGGAAGGTAAATCTCCTTGACCTTGTGTTACCAACTGGTAGCCTGGAGGGAACCAGGCATGACAGAAATTCAGGACTTGAAGTCAGAAAGATTTTTAAAGTGGCAGCACCCCTTTGTGGTAAGTTTATAAGAATTGAAATTGTGTGATGTGTAGAGACCTTTAATGATTTAGTGATTTCATCAAGTATTCATCTATAAAATGGAGAGGCAGGGCAGAGAGCATCATCCTTCTGCAAGTCTGAGGCCTGGCACGCATTTTTCTCTGACCACGTACAGGTTGGATCGAGCAACATGCTGAAACAGTTTCTTACCATTGCCAATGGAACAATTCCAACAAGATCCTTCTGGCAGATGAAGATTTCAGATAAGGTTATGTCTGTTGTCCCTTTCCGAGGGTATTCCACCTGCCAGGTGATTGGCTGCGTTCCAGAAAGGCTGCTGAAACTGGCTATTTCAAAGTTCATCTGCACGACCTCATTGAATAAACTGTTACTTCTGAAAAGAGGAAAACAGGGAAAGGGAAAAGCTATTACTTTCACTGAAGGCAAACGAAGTGAATTGTATTAGCTACTGGCAAATGCAGCTGTTTATATGCAGATATAACACGAGGCCTTCTCCGATCTACAGCTCCTTCAGAGCAAACAAACTGGAATGATTCAAAATGGCTCATACTATCAACACTATGTGGAGAGATAAAATCCAGCATATTGTAGCTGATAAAAGCAAAATATACTTATTCCATTACATGGTTTTTTATGGTTTTGCAGGTAACACTCAACCCTACTGCAAGATGGATTTGCCCCTGATCCACCAAAGCTAAGTCCAGTGTGGCTTGTGAAGACTGAAGAGCCCAGAAACAGCCCATGCAGATGAGACCAAACAGAAAGAACAAAGCTATGGAAGATAAAATATACTATAAAGTCAGAAGGCATAATTTGAAAAACAAATATGAAAAGACATGCTGAAATTATTTCTCTCACATTAATTTCCTTCAACTACCTCAGAAATAAAAAGATTATATGAAAGAAATTTGCTGGACTATCTGCTAGATTAATTAAAAGAAGAAGATCAAATTATTTGAATCAGAAATCATACATTTAACTTTTCTGAAACTTTCCAAATGTCTTTCCACAGTGTAGAAAGTAATATTTCACAGAATATTACTTCAACCTAACCCTATGCTGTAGTAAAGTGAAGAGAAAAGCATCTTTCTAGCTTCAGTAACCCAGTCCCAGCTTCATCCCACCTTCAGATGCATTCATCACGGAACAGCTTCAATTTCCCCTCTCTTTTATGTCCAATACACGAAGGCCCATTTCTGGGAAAATCCATCAAGAACTGATCATGTACAAAGCACTTATATTCTCATGTGCTAGACTTTCTTTTTACTTCTGAACAGAAATCACCATTTTTTATTACTTAAGACACATTCTGTGCTTTACTTTGCATGATTACTTTGAAGGAAAATGAGTCCCCTGATAATTATTATTTTGATTATAGGGTTTCATTTGGATGGCTTACTCAGAAAAGTCTTAATACTGCCTAATGCTTTCAGTTTATTTCCTTGCTGTTTCCTTGCTGTATCCAATGCAAGGTAACCCTTCTGCAGCAGTGCTGTGCTTCCTCCATGCATTTAAAGAGTGATTTTGTGCAGTAATGCAATAGATGGATGGATTTAGCAATTCATAACTCAGGAGTAGCCTAATCCCATTTGAAGACTTCCTACTAAATAAATCTTACAGCTTGTAAATACAAGACAACCCCAAAACTGTAGTTTACACACTTCTGGGGCATCTCAAAATGAATGCATCTCGGATTGAACTTTGCAATTTATTTGAGAGCATGATTATATGCAAAGATACCTGAATCACCTGAGCTACAGCATTCATTTAGCTGTTAAAGGCACCATTATGCCTTAGATTAATGACACCTGAAATGCCATTATTTTCACCATTTCTAGATCTGATGCTTAGTAAGCTGACAGAGAAAAAGTTTTTACATGTGATTGACTATCTCAGTGCTTCCACTTACACTAAATAGAGAATAAATTTTTGCACACATCAAAGCTGTTCTAACAGATAATATATGTCAGGAAAGTTTTCCTGATCAAGAAGCTGCCACTTCTCTAAATGACCTTTGAGTAGATGTGCAATGTGTAGCTTTACATCAGAAGCCCCACAGCTCTAGTGGCAGGATCAGAGAGCTGTGGTGGGAGCTGGAGGTGGGAAGGAGCTCATGTCATGGACACCCCCAGCCTGCTGCAGCTGGCCATGGCTAGGCAGCCACACACCCTTGTAAGGATGTCCTGTGACTGAAAACAAGCAGTATGAGGCAAACTTCCCTTTCCTAGGTGATTCTTGAGATCACCTGCAGCATGAAAATTCAATGAGTCTGGCTCTGGACAGCATGCACACATATTTGGGAAGTTCTCCACAGATGATGTTGCAGACAAGGATCAGTCAGCAATCAGTGCAGATACAGTTTCATTTACTGTCTCAGTATTCCTATTCTGTATTTCATACATGTATGGGATTCTATTACATTTTAAGTCCATGATGTTCCATGACTTTGCTTACTGCAAACAAAGAAAATGCCAACATTTTCTCATCTGTTATGCACACACACACGTTTGGAGAACTACACAAGACTGCACAAGTGCAATGTAAACCACACTCAACTGCTATTGCCTCCACTGCATCTCTGAAATCTTATCTTCAGTGGAGCCACAAAAACTCAGCCTGTATCTCAAAGCAGCACTAACCTCCACCATAAATGAGGCTGACAAACTGACTGCCTTCCTCCCAGATGTAGGATTATAAGAATCACTCTTCCACCACTGACAGTTACATCTGCCACTGTATGATCTTCTAGGACTAAAATGAGGGACTTACTGTCCATGCTCTATTTGTAGCCCATCTGTTGCAGTGGGGCTTGAGAGTCACACACGTCTCAATTTCTTCTCCATTCCACTGTAGACAGCTAGCACAATTGTACACAAGGACTGAAGAAGAGTCTGTGACATACAGAGGGCCACAGAGAAGACTGGCACAGGGTTTTCCAAATCTCTTTCTAACCACTGGACCATCATTCTGATATTGATGGAAATGGGAATGACAGTACTTGATTCTCTAGTGCCTTCAGTGTATGCATCTTACATTTCAACACCATTCTGAACATGAAGATGATTTTTGATAACTGATTGAAAGAAATCACTGCTCTCACCATTTACAGAATTGTCTCAAAAACACCTACTTAATTTGGATTTCCAGTTCTCACCCAGCACTTGGCACCACTCATTGAGCTATTTCAGCCAAGTACCTTCTTGACCTGGAACAAAGACAGGATGCTTCTTCCCAAGGTAGCAATCTCTAGTGGTGGAGAGATGTAAAAATGGTACCAGAATTCTTCTACATCACTCTGTAAAGCATTGCTAAAATATTTCTTCTGTAATAAGCATGAGACAAAATTGTCCCAAAAAATGCATATCATAAAGATTTTATTGGCACTGTCTGAGGATGACCTGCATAATGATGTCAATGCCTGCTTTTGTGAGTAGCACACCCATGTCCCTGCACAGAGCCAAAGCCTTTATACAACGTCACACCACCATCAGTTCCCTCCTCCTCTCTTCATACAGAAGAAACAGAGATGATCAACAGCTGGGAAAGCAGCCACTTGAAAAAAAAAAAAAAAAAAAAAGCCTTCAGAGATGTGTAATGGGTGAGAAAAAAACTTCTCATGAAGCACATTTAATGTTCAGAGCTTGTTCAGTGACTGAAACAGCAATTCCTTAATATCTAACACTTAGAACTGCTCAGCAGCCGGAACAGCAGTAATTATCAAACTTTTCTAAAGTACACAGCACGTAGTGATTACAAATGAAGCCTCAGGAAGGCAGGGCTTCTGAGGAATTGCTCTGGGGTGGATGTATGAGTCTAATTTGATTGGATTGAGAGCTCCCCTGGGCCAGTTCACTCCTTAGATTTATTTTAATTTACAAATATGCTAATCATTGAGGGCTAGGCTGGTCCACGTGCTTGCACAAGGGAGTAAGGACTCCTTTTGATCTGCCAAGCAGCCACTCCAGCTCTGGGGCTGAGCACAGGCACAGTGAGGAGCACTGAACCCAGAGTTCCTCTGCTGCTGGAGCAGATGGGCAGTGATGAGGTGTTTCTTATTGGTTACAGCAGCTGAGCCAGCAACTTAGTGATGGGGTTAGTAATTTACTACTGGCATAGGCTAGCAGTAAATTACTGTCCCAGGAGATTGGGGAGGAACTGAGTGGCAGAGCCGTGTGAATGCTTCTGAAAAGCACAGATTTAGAAAAAGAAGGTGGAGCAGAAGTATTCTGTTAATGGAAAGATGATAAAAAATGCATAAAAGGCAAAACAGAAGTAACACAGGGAGAACCTGCCATGGATTTCACCAACTCCCACCAACTAGATGGACAGAATACACTTCTGATACAAACTAGGATTCTCAATTGTATTTTTGAGTATGATATTAAGCATTCTTTTGCAACTATTTGTTAATCATTGACCTTCGGTGCCCTGAGGAGTAATTACCCTTGGAAGGAGATTTTTCTGATGAGGATACCCAGGACTGCTGCATCAATAACTGTACTTAACCAATTTCAACACAAGGATTTAGAACATGGTATCATAGACACACAGCCCCCGTGGAGGGACTCCCAGTGTGGGTATTACCACAGATGCCAGAATGCAGAACAGGTTCTCTGCAGAGGTCTGGTAAGAGGTGAAATGATGTTAAACTAATCAATGCTGAACCAGCTTGTACAGGCCATTTATAGGCAGGGCTCAGCTGAGCCCACAAGTGAACCACAGGCCCAGTGCTGCAAAGGCTTTCACAGTCAGCAGTGGGAGAAGGAAGCAGATAATTGCTAAGAAGAACAGTGCAGAGATCTCAGCTGATGTAAGCCCCATAAACAAACAGAAATCTTTGTTGAATGCATGTCTACCTGTGTGGACCAGGAGTCTCTGATGAGAGATTAGAAAGTGTTGGGTTATTGCTCTGAGTAATAGAGCAGTTTCGACTCTTAAATGAGTGAATCTTAGACTGCTACAGGCTAAATCAATAATTTCGATTTATTACAGTGACTCTCAAAAGAGAAATTTTAAAAAGCCTAGATTAAAAACATTTTTTAGCCATCCGTTATTCCAACAGATTTTTCCTGAAAGTGCCCAGGGAACTGAGAATGCTTCGACCTGCTGAAAATTTAGCAACTCTTTTCCTCTTTAATGCTATCCAGCTTGACAGTGACATCTTAATGCAAGATCAGCACTTGCTAAATGACATAAAAAATTGAAAAGGGTACAAACCCCATTATCCCTCAGTTACACTGCACATCTTACTCCACTAAAATTAATGCAGTGAAATCTGCTGCTATCATGTACAACCTCTCTCATCAAAAGCCAGCTGTCAAACTGGACCCCAGAGCAATGTGTTCTCAGCCTGCTTAGATGTATACACCAAAAGACTGTAATGGGGTACAGGACATATATTCCCCTACTCCTGCTATTTTCAGTTTCTTGCTCCTTCTGTGCCTTTTCCTGACTACATTTGATGACTGGGCCATCCTCAGATCAGGATGGATCACAGCATTTTAAGAAAAAAATATCAAAAGGCAGAGGTTAGAACCTGATCTGGAAAGCAGGACTGATGATGACTTTAAAGATGATGAAATCACATGGGCAGTTCTTTACACATCCATGCACTTCCATAGTCAGCACTCATTGCTGACAAAGAGTGGGTCATTAGCAACCCAGGTTGCTTTGAATCAGTCACCTGTGAGCTAAATATTGTAATATCCACCACTGGGACCTTAAGCCATCCATTCTGAAATACTTGATCAAATGGACTACAAGTGCTTCATGTAAGTTTCTTTCAGCAAGTCCTTAATAAAAGCTGTTACAAAGTTAATCCCTTTGAAAAACTGTGAAAAGGATGTAGTAATTAAAGAAGAATGCCAGCTACTGGAGACAAAATGCAGTTTAAATTTCTTATTTTGCAATATTAGCCTAGCTTTCATCTTTAAACCATAAAAACCAGCAGAGGAGGAAGAAAAGGATGATCTATTTTGGCAATTAACAGATAGGGAGGACATAATTTCATGGAAAACTATCACATTAAAAGTATTATGAACATCTTCAAAGGAAAATATCTGAGGTATAACTTAGCAAACTCTTGAGCAACATAATATACTATATATCTTCAAAAGGATGATATAATGCTGTACTTGGTTTCTTCACAGAGTCCAGATGAGAGTTAGATTAGTTAATAAGGTTTCTTAGCTTTCTTGTCATAAACTGTGATATAAAACATAGCTGTTTGATTAAGGTATTGGACTGAGACAGGAAATCTCATTTCACTTCCCAGCACTTCTACAGCATCCTTTAATGACCTCAGGCAAGACACGAAGACACAGATCCTTACAGCTAAAACAAAATCAATAGGAATTATGTATCACGGAGCTTTAAAGAACCTCTGGTGTCTGTCAGCTACTTTAGGCACCTGGATATGGTACCTTTGTCACATTGGTCCCGAGTCCCAGGATCTCAGCTGCATTCAACCACTTGCTGTGTAGGAAGGAGGCAGAAGACACTCATGGTTCAAATGCTGTATTATGCTGAGAGTTCCTACTTGCAAGAGAAATCCTTAGCTGCCAACACATGCACTGTCTGGGTGGCATGGAGTAGACAGGGCCTGGGCTGTGATCCTGCTGTGCCTTTGTTTTTTGGTTGAGCAAGGTAAATAACATTTTTTTCTTCTAGTCTCAAAAAATCCCAAGTCTGTGGTGTCTGTCTGACTTCTCTGCACAAGACTTGCCCACGGATGTTAATTTCAGTGATATTAACTGCTAGCCTAGAACAAACAGCAAAAAGTCATGTTGCTAATTAGAGAAGAGAAATGCTCCTCTTCTGAACAGGCTGAAAGCTGAGCAAGACAGTCCATAAAGGAGGGAGACCTGACTGGGGATCACAATAAACTCACCAATTTCTTCCTTCTATGCAGAGCATTTTTTTAGAGTCACTAATCACCAATAAATGCTACAGTCAAGATAGTAGACTCATTAGTCTTCTCTGATACTACATCACATCCAGGCACAAGGTAGATGAGATTGATTTTTCCCTTTTCCCAAAGGAAGCAGCCATGAGACCCTCTGCCTCAGACTGGTGTCATCCTATAAAGGCTACATGCAAATCTCAGTACTGAGCTGGCATCATCTCTCACCTTTATTTCACTTTCCATTCAGTTTGCACAAGATACTGGCCTGCTAATGCCTTCATTATAATTTCAGATAACAAAACACATAGGCAGATTGGTCAAGAAATAAGCTTCACAGTGATTCATCATCTCTTCCTGCCTCTGAGAAGGACATTTTCTACTTGGTATTCATTCAGCACTGGAATCTCTCCAGCATCACTGTAAGCAAGCAGTATTTTCCTCTTCTGGAGACAGCAAATGTGTAAGCACTGAAACTTTTCCAAGAGACATCACTGGAAAGGAGACCCTGAGTGGAGAGATTTTCAGAGAGATTCACTCCAAACTCAGTGCTTTTAAATGGAGAAAGGAAGTGAGAATCATCCTGATAGCAGCATTAGATGATATGTCTCTTTCAGCCTGCTCAATGCAGCAAGATGAGATCGAGTACACAAAAGCATTTTTGATCATTTACTTTTAATTGCTTACTTTGATAGTTTGGGAACAGCTAGTGAAAGATACTCAGAAACAGGAAAACACCTGTGAAAAAACAGCCTAAAGAACAGAATTTCTGATTACTAATATCTTGCATGTATGTTTTATTACATTTATAAGCAACAGCACCCCTGAAGGTGATACATCACATATAGTTGAATACTATAGTGAAACAATGAAGAAAAGAACCCAAAGGTGAACTAAAGTAGTTTTTCAAACTTGCTGGCCATGAACAAAGTTCACGGGGCAATGAAAAGTTGAGCTTGTGGGTGACATCTCCCTGCTCTCCCCTACATTCCATTTGGGCATGATTACAGCTTTTCAAGTTTGAGTACACAAAGAAGGTAAAGGGATTTTTCAGTTCAATAGCAATGATCAGCAACTGCTTGGTGCAGGAGACCTGCAATTTAGCTGAAGAGCTTTTCTAGGTGTCTGTGAAGCTGCCTGAATAGCAAGTAAAAGAACTTGAAATGAGCTGCATCCTTTGAGAAATAAGCTCAACAGCTGCAATTTCATCACAGAGCAAAGTCAGTTTGTGTGGACTCCCTTGGACTAGAAGCTGCAGGGAATTGAATAATACTGTGTACAATCTAGAGCTAGAAAATACCAGCCAGGGGAAGGTGGAGAAGTAGTTTTATTTCTAGAAAGTCAATATGTTTTTGCAAGCTTCACTAAGGAGCAGCCTGTAGCAGGAATATATTCCTTTTACCCAGCCTCAGGTGCTATCTCCTGTCTCAGACCATGGTATTTCCACTATTTGTACAATGTGTATGTATATATCTTTTATTCCTACTATTTAATCCTAATAGTTTGTTCTTTCACAATCTCTGTAAACTGCAGCTATGCAGGATGATTTTGCAAGGTCAGACTTTCAAAGGAACATCTCAGCATCTCTTGAATTGCTTTGCTACAGTGTATTGAGTGTTTATAGTTTAAAACTGACGAGCACTGTAAAACCAGGGCTGTGTATGAAGAAGTGTGAAGGACAGGAGGGCAGGGCAGGTGTTGAAAGTGTGGCTCACATGGAACCCTCCATCCCCCTGTTCACTATTTTGGCATCATCAGACTGGCCATGGCGGCCATAAAAAAATATCAAGGAAGAACAGGCATTTTCTACCCCTCCATGGACATTATCTAGGCACTCTTCTTCCCTGTCTTTCTTTTTCCCTTCCCCTTCTCTCTGCATGTTTAAAACAAAACCACATGATGGGGAGAGCTGATACCAGTCAATATCCTGGGGAAATTAGACAAAAGTGTGACCAACTTTTTCAGTCTGCAGTTATAAACCAGCTCTTATTCAAATTTAGCCCACGGACCCCAGGGTTTTCAGGATCTGTAGTTCTGGAAGTCTGATGTACAAACCTTTATTTTACAGTTCATAAAGCAAAGCTTAACAACACTGCCTTCCTAATACCATCCATAGCTCTCAGTCATTGGAAATTTAAAAAGAAGTTTATTAAAAGTAGAACCAACATAAATACTGGCAGCAGTGCCATTACATTTCATGATGAAGTTATTTGGTGGCTAACTCCAGTAGTTCACTTCTCCTGTTCAAGGATAATAAAAGGAAAAATGTCCCCATGACATTCAATGGCAGAAATGTCATTGCTGAAGTGTCTATGATGTGCAATTAACATTTTTAAGGAGTCATTTAAAAGGATACTGTCAAGGCTGATAAATTTGAGATTACACTAACTATCTGTGTTTGGATTTCTGCATAATTCAGCATCTCCCTAGCAAGTTCACCCTTTCACTTCTGGAGATTTACATCCTTCTTTCTCCTTATGTCACCTGTATTTGTCATTGACTTCCCCCCCATTGCAATATTATAACACTGTGTTAAAATTGAAATAATGAGAGTTTCTATCCAAAAAGTTGTTTTGTTTTGTTCTTTTTAATGTTCTGCTTTCCTCAAGTAAGTTGTAATTTTCACAGTAAAAAAAAATTATTTCATTTTGTAGAACAAAATTCATTTGTGGAACATAAACAGTTCAGTGTTAGGGTGGAGTTAACCAAAAGTCAGTCTGTATTACTAATGAAGATATTGTCACCAGCAGGATGGAGACTTCAGGTCTAGACTCTGCACCTTTGTGTGGAGTCCTGGATCCTAGTTTCTTGGCAGTTGTGTCTGACACTTCTGTGTAATGGAATGAAAAAGCAGGAAAATATAGAAGATATTGCTATAGTAGAAAAACTGTCTTTAAGTAAAATGTTCATCCAAGTTTCTAGGAGATGCCAGCTACTTTTTAAAGATTTCATTGGACGACAACTGAATATTTGTACTTGAAGCTAAAATGTTTCTTCTGAGGCCTGATAGCAGACATCAGTTTTCAGGTAGAGTGCAGACGTTCCTGTCTGACTGTCAGGCCCATGAAGAGCCATGTGTCCTCAATATTTCAAGAAGACAAATGAAGGAGACACGATCCTAATGTTAAATGGCCTGTGAGAAAAGCAAGAGCCTACTCAACTGACAAAACACTTACAGATAAACTCCAACAGCAACTTTGAAGTGATGACTCTGACACGCCTGGTTCTGTCCCACTCTGTTCCTTTTCCCCACAGTACCTCAATTAGAAATCTGCTACTTTTAATTTTTTGGGAAGTCTCAGTTTCAGATTCACTAAATCAGGCCCTGATTCAGATCAGGAGAACATAACAGATTTGATGAGGCTTTTGAGAGATGTCTTGTTTTACAGAGCTGACTTTCCATGGCTAGGAAATTGTTTCCATTTCAACTTGACCAGCAGGAAGAGTGTGGGTAGCCAGAGGGGATGCAGGCTGGATGCTATCAGAATACTCTTTAAACAACAGCAAGGTTTTTATTGCAGAAAGTAATAAAGAGGAGCCTAGCACAGAATCTCTCTATGCATCATATAGTTACATATTTGTCTCACAGCCCAAAGCAAAGATTTAAAAATCTCTGCATTTTTTTTTTCCAAGCGATCATTCCTGTATTTTTATACTCTTCTTTCTGCACTAGGTGAATCAAAATAGGTTTTTTAAGAGGTAATTATAAAAATGACATTTAGGGGACACATTAAAAAAAGAAGGGAAAAAAAATCTAAAGAACATGCCTTCCCTTTGTTATGAAAATCTTCAAGAATAATAGTCACCACTCCTGCTCTTCACTGATATTTAACACTTCACTTGATCAGGCAGGTGGAATTAGGCTGATGAAAGTCCAGCTTTCCAAGGCTCTAAGGCACAGCCAATAGCAAAAGCTCCTCTGCACACATAGCCTATGCATGTGGGATAAGACTGGTGCAATACTTGGTGAGATAAGAAAGAGCCCAAAAAAGCAGCAGTAATCATGTTCATGAGGAAAAACAGTTTCAGATAACTCTTCTGTGATAACACTATTTTTGTGAAATCATCAGCTGTCATCAGCAGGCTGAAATAGCTGTCTGGGAAGCATGGGAAGCAGTGTGGAAATTAGTGATTTGCAGTTACATGGGGTGAAATTCACCACTGTGTGAATTTGTCCAAGCAAATCCAGTATCAGAGCTGAACTGTGATCTCCAAGGCTGGGGACAAGGAGAACTCTCCTGACTCACTCCTGAGTCACAGACTGGCTTCCTTCTGCAGCTTCAATATAACCACGAGACAACTATGTCCAATTAGTTTAATTTCCAAACTAAAATGAAGGATTATCTTCTCTCTAAGTGAAAATTACCAGAAAATCAATCCTGCAGGGAAATCCTCACCCAGTATTATCCGATTCACAGTCCTATTCTGGAAGGTACTTGCAGGAGGTGATGCAGCTTGATGAGATTTGCAGGGCTGAGACTGCCACATGCTCAGGTTCTTTACCAGTTTCTAAGGCTGAACTTTATTTGCAAAGAACTGCCCACATCCCACACTGCACTTTACACTACAGATGGGCTGAAATGGTGTGACTTTCATACTTAAAAGTCTCCTTCATCTTATAATCAAGATTTCCTTTTGATTCAGTAGCAACTACTTGCTAGTGATCTTACTAAATCTCTAGAACTCAAATCCCATCAGTTTGTGTCAGAGCCATCTTCTGGCCCAGTTTGCCCCCTGTGAAGCTGCCTCAGCTGCTTTCCCAGAAAGCAAAATCTTGATCCAAAAATTACAGATAACATTAATTAATTAATAACAAACAGCCTTGTTTCTGTGACCTGCCAAAGTAGCAGTGCTCATCTGGGCCCCAGTAGTCCACCCCAGCATGGTGTTCAGCTGGGGTAATTCAAGCACACTTACACCTCCAGTTCTATGTTAAGAGATCTTTTTACACTTGGTAATTGCTCCTGTACGAGAACAGCAGCAGCACTGACTCCATGGCTGTGTGAATTAAGAGACAACCATTGGGTGTCTGTCAGCTCAAGCTGTGCTACACTCTCATCCCAACTGCCAGTGGGAAAACACACCCAGAGAGCAGCAGAGAAAAGCCACGACCATTGTCATGGATTCCCATTTGGTAAAGCAGCTTTGCAGGAGCCATAGGATAAAAAGGTTAAAAAAGGGGAAGGATGACAGTCAACTAGACCTAGACCTAGCGGTCTTGGAAATTACCAGCATGAATATAAAGGAGTTTGCCCCTTCTGGCCTCTCCCCAGAGGCCAGAAAAAAAATCTCTAGTTTGATTTTCCTGGGGTAGGAATCTGTCAGGTGCATTTTTATCCCCCTCAACATGTATGTTTATATCTTTAAATACAGAAAAAAGCAATGTGCAGAAAATAGTCCATCTAATAAAAGTGGTGTCAGCATCTCTCAAAACTCTTGAAGCTGCCCAGTGAATACTGCTAACCATTCCCTGGGACTGAAAAACCAGTATGATGACAACACTGAAATATTTTACGTGTGACACTTTGGTCCTGACCTTATTTTCACTGAAGTCAACTGGTGTTCTGCTTTTGATTTTGATGGGAGTGGGGCCACCGTTCCATTGTCACCTCTCTTGTATCCTCAGGTGCTCTCTCCAGCAGCACTGTCAGCTTAGAGAAGCCAGGATAATTTCAAAGTATTTTCTGATGCCCAAGGCAAACCAAGAGATGACCTTTTCCACCAGCAGAGAGCTGGTTATAGGCTGCTATTGAATATTCCACAAGCTGTAATGCTCTGCTCCCAGAGATGACCAGGCTGCACTGCTAGGAGATGGGTTTTCATTTTGCTGACCCTCTCCTCCCCTTAATTCGATCAACTGGGGTCACAGTCTGAGTCTCCTCTCTTCTGCACTTTGTTTTTACCTTCACCTGGGACAAGCTCACTGCTTTAGCATCACTTAGTGGATTATTCGGTATCAGGCTGCAAAGGACTGGACACCAACCAGTAACCCTTCCTTCATTTAGGGATCTTTCAACAGACAGAGGTTTGAGGAATGCCCATGGTTGAGTGACTGTACATTCTTGTAGCTGAAGTGACCTGATCATTAGCTGAGCTGAATCATTTGGGCTCCCTGAAATACCCTGATACCACAGTGCCTCAATATCCCAACAGAAGTGCAGGTGGTGCGGGTTCCATGGAATTCATGCTGAAAGAATCAAATGAATCCAAAAACTTTCACTGCTAGAGATTTTAAATTTTGGCTAATGCAGAGAAAAAAAGTCTCTGTAAAGCAATCTGACATTTGAATTTCCAGGGTTGTTCAACCCTGCTGCTCTGCTGAGGGAGCAGTGCTAAGAACCATCAAGAAGGGGTTACAGAGCACTGCAAATATCCTACTGCTGCTGGCTGCAGAATATACCATTTGTACCAGTAAAAAAGAGGTTAATGCATTCTGAATGGAATTGTCTTCAGAGTCTGTTATACATTCTAACCATGCTCATCTCCACATGACATTCAACCTATAAGATTTTTGAAAATGGGCAAATATTTTCTTAATAATTTTCAGCAGCATTACCAACTCTTCCTAAATTACATTTCACTAGGAAGTTAGCTGTTATTTTTGCAGATAGGGTGTCTGAGCTATCCAGTTATTTCTATAAAGAGACTTGGCCTTTATGACTAATTTAAAGGGTTTCCCAAAGCAGATGGAGAGTTTTGAATATTGAAAAAGGGATTTACAAGAATACTGAGCTCCAAGTATTCAAATATAAAGACAAAATTGTGTCTAAGGTAATACTGGGAAATAAGAGGTGCTCTAGGCTATCAGAGATTGTCTCTTTACCCTCAGTAGATGTCATGTAGTGTAAATTGACATTATTTCCTGACATCAGTGGATTTTTATTTGATTCCTCTGCTCACAATCTGATTCACTGAATGAAAATGTTTTGGTGAAATGGACAGAGTAGAGAAAAAAAAATCCAGATAATATCTTAGCTGGCTCTATTAAACTAGTGTGCACCACTTCCATGTTCTACGTATGACAGCAGACAAAATAAAAGGCTTCTGGAATCACTGATGTAATTTCCTGGCAAGCACAGAAACATCTGTGACAAGCTGAGGAACTGAGAACATTGAACTTGTGAATGAAATGCTGGGTGTGTTGTGTATACAGATATATACAGTGGGAAGTAATAGAGATGCAAGAAAACATGTTGCACAGACTGTATTTGTCAAGCTTAAATTACACCTACTTTCCTTCCCCATTCCCAGCTCTCAAATTATACATTAGATTTACATTATCTTTAGCTAGCCAAGATATACTGTCAACCTCCTCTGCTATTAACCACACAACCTGGGCCCTTTCCATCCAGGGGAACACTGCCAAAAGGGATTCAGCTCAGATTGTCTACTTACAGAGAAATTCTCCTGCTCACTTGCTGCCCCTTTCTCTCCCCTACTTCAAAGCTCTGGCAGTGGAGCCGGGTGAAGCAGGAGGCAGCCCGTTAGCTCTGGGCTGTTGCTTTATGAAGAACCACATGGTCTAGTGTTAAGAGTTTGTGTCAAAGCCCTTTCTGGGGTCATGGACTAACTGTATGATCTCACACCAGTCATTTGTCTTGCCTGTCTTTCTATTAAGCCTGTCAAGAGAATTGGCTCCATAGAAGAAAAACAGGAGCTCCTTAAAAATTTTTTTGGGTGAAGCAGCTATAAAAAAATGACTCTGCAGTGAACTTTGAAATATCAATTTGTTGAAGAGGCAATGATTTCCCTTCCTGAACAAGCTTTCCATAGTGTGAAGCCTTGCAAAGGAAAAAAGAAAAAAAAAAAAGTGCATTTGGAAACATTTTCAGAAGTTTTTATATGAAGCACTGCACGATGAGAAATGTTTCAGATATTATTAAGGCTGCCTAACTGTTCTGTTCTCCAGCAAATCTAAGTTACAGTTTAAATCCTGGCAATATATTTATCAATATTTTAATTCCCAGCTGCATTTCCTGACATTTATGCCAAAACAAAATTCTGTAAAAGGTCACAACAAGACTCAAGTGTTAAGTGTATGATCCAACACACAAAACAAATGCCCTTCATTCACACCAGTCTGATTGTTCATCAGCTCGTAAACAATAGATCCTGACCACCTTCTCAGGCTCAAAGAAATATCAATCTTGGAAGAATTCATCCATATGCAGAGAGTCAGCAGCAGCTTTAAATGCCCCTAATATACTTCAAAGCAGGATTGAATTATGGCTCAGACTCTTTGAAATTATTTTCCTTTCTTTCTTTTTGCAGTATTTCACTGAATAGTGGCACACCGTTGTGCTAAGTGGTATGTTACACTGTAGAAGGTTTCACATAGCAGGAGACGTGGTCCACACAGACAAAACAAGCAAGAAAAAAGAGTGAAAGGATGTTTATTAGTTCCATTTAGAAATGGAAAAATAAGGCCCAGAGAAAATAAGAGTGACTTGTTCCAGATCACACCAAATATCTGCAGAAACTGGAGCTCATGACCATGCCTGGAGTGCAAGGGCTGCCTCTTCCTTCCCCACTCCCACCTGGCACTTACAAAGCTCACATAGGGAATCAGTGATGTGCAAACTGCAGCTCCATCTTCTGAAACTGTTTCGTGGCTTTGCTACAAGACTATCCTTGCACTTGCTCTTCCATCAGCACATCTCATTTCATTTCTCCCCTGTTGCATTTCAGACTTTTGGGAAATTTCCTAACACCCCAAGAAAAGCTCCCCACAGCAGCCAGAATGGATTTCACTGCTCTTTAACACAGCAGTGAATTGGAACAGCTAATATATATGCCTCTCTCACACATGAACACAAACTGCTGCAGAGCAAAACTTTAATTTATCAAATTAAAATATACTGTAGCATGAATTTATTGTATCACTGCTCATAAATGTTTTTATGCATTTGTGGGGTTTTTTTTGTCTTTGATGGTTTTGGCAGTAGATGGAAAGCAATCAAGGTTCCGTTTGAAGCAGCCGTGTAAGCAATTCTCATTTAACAGAAGACAATGAAAAATTAATCTAAAATGAGTGTAACTAAGTTTTCAAAGTAACAACAAAACCACTCAGACATTATCATCTTCAACAGCTGTTTACTGTCTTCATTTACAAAATTACTTGTCAAATTCCACTATTTCTTCCAGGAAAGAAAAAAGCCAACCCCAAGTGTCTCTCTTGAGTTAATAAAATGCTCAACATGGATATTAGGAATCCCTTTCTTGCAATCATAATAACTTTGCAGGAATGATTGAGGTGAAATAATGTTCAACTCCCTCCTGCAGGTTTCAATTCTACGCTTTTAACTAGAGGAAAGAAATTGAACCATGTTGATTGGTAAAAGCCTGGGTCTTTGCCTCTCTTACTCTATGGAACATCTGTCTCCTCTTTTCAAGGAGCAAAGCAACATTTGTCATTCCTGGAAAGTTGTTTACTACAAAGCAATCACAACTTTCTCAACATGAAAGGAAAACACTCGAAGGAACTCCAAAAGAGGGTATCAGCAGAAAGGATGATTTTTCTGGTGGAAAGCTTTGTCGTCTGGGGATGATTCTCCCAGTATCAGTTTGTTTCAGTGATGAATCTGATCTGAAGACTTTGTTTGGCTGGGAGAACAGATGCAGCTGGTTAATACTATGCAATGTGCACGATGGGAAGGATGCCAAATAAACATCAGAAGGAAGGGAAGGTTTCAAGGAATGTGCTGCCTGTCAGTCTGATCCCCTGGCACAGGAGTCACCAGGGGATGGGCCAACCTGGTAATTGCAGGGGTGATGCTTACCCAGCAACAACTAAGTCAGCAGCTTAGTACCTCAGGAGAGAGAGGAAGACAGAAATAAGAAGATACAAATACAAAACGGGTGAATTAATTGTCCCTTCCATGCACATTCTCAGGCTGAATGCTCACAAAGACTGTCTGGAGTGCTGCTGCTGTGCCTGACTCCACGTTTAGGAGATGTCAAAGAGTTAATTATTGAAGGGCAGCTACAGTGAGTGGGATGCACAGCTCCCATTTACTTCCTTAATGGTGGTAAAATGTGCAAATCCTGTGGACTGTAGCTGAATTTAAATTACAATTATTGCAAAATATAAAGCCTAAAAAAGAGGATTTATCCATGAGCAGATTTAGCCAAGACACAGAATCCCTCGAGACCTACATTTTGTTTACATGCAAAATAGACTATGCCTCCTGAACGACTTTAAATCCAGATGACAAGTATTTATACATCTATCCACCCTCCTAACAGGGTCCTGAACCGTAATTCCTGCTGCTAATGCCT
The DNA here is from genome assembly GCA_024611195.1 of Ceyx melanurus. Classification (NCBI taxonomy): domain Eukaryota; kingdom Metazoa; phylum Chordata; class Aves; order Coraciiformes; family Alcedinidae; genus Ceyx; species Ceyx melanurus. Next base: position 126,788 of record JANHGL010023271.1, on the reverse strand, counting down.
TGGGGAATATCTACTAGTTATAGGTTCATCCCTATTTTCTGGCTATTGTCCAGCAAAGCACTTTGAACATGTAAACAGTCCTGCTGCCTCCAGTGGCTCTGCTCCTCTGATGCGTAAGCCCATAAAGACACGTTGCTTAAATAGATACAAAAAATCAACCACAATAGCAATATATTCCTCTTACTGCTTTCAGACAGAACTTTTATGCATAGCTCTTGGGAGCACAGCACTATTAGCCTATTTTATGATAAACAAACTGGGGGAGAGATAAATGAAGTGACTTGCCCAAGGTCATAGAGGAGTTCATAGGAGAAATGAGGACACAAACAGTAAGTGCATGTTTAAATGGAGTCCTGAGGATTTTGCAGAGCTCTGCCTACTATGTGAGTGGGGCTTTAAGTACTCTGACATTGTTATAAAGGAAATCACTGAGGTTATATAGTAGGAATCTCTCTTAAAAATGATTTGCATCTACTATCATCTTAACCAGTCCAGTCCCATCTTAGCCAGAAAGTGCAATGAATGTTTAAATCATGCTGAAGCTAAGAAATCACAGACAGAAGGCTTTTACAGACTCCTGATCCAGCTGCAGGAGTAAACTTGAACACTTTCTATTGTTCTATCTTTAACAACAAGCAATATACAATTAATAATGGATTGAAAAACCCAAACAAACCACAACACACAGTACCCTCTTTAACCAAATACTCATAGTTTAGAAGGGTTTTAAATTCTGAACGTGGGAAATATTTCCTGAGAAAGGAAAAAGGCAACACACCCAAAAAAAGCCCTCACAATAAGACTTATATCCACAATCATATCCACATGGATGTGATTCTCTCTCAGTCCTACCTGTCAAAGACTTTGTATATGGTCAGGCTGACTGGTGTGGGAAATGTTACCAGGAAAACCTGCTACAATATGCATGCAGTAAAATGAACCAGAGGCAGACTCAGATCACCTTTCTGTCTGGCTTCCACTGCATGGTGCTGTAATAAACCCTGGCAATGGGTATCCATGATATCTGCATCCAGGAGGAAGAGTGAGCACTGGCTGCAATCTGCCAACTGAATTTTTGTCATCCAAAAATGCAAGGATGTCAAAATAGAACTGTTTCCATCAAGCATTTTAAGTACAAAAAAATAAAATGCTGTGCCCAAAATTATACAGACTTCCAGATTTTAATGTCCTTCTGCTCGAGGAATATCACAGGGGAGGACCAGTAAGAAGCTGCTGTTCCATGTGTCATTGATCAACAAACTCTCTACAGTCTCCAAAGGTCTTGAAACAGCCACTTCACAGCAGCAGCAAATTCACTGTCAGATTGAAAAGAAAGGTGATGACATAATCCTGGAAAGTTATGGAGACCATCCCAAATAAAACTGGTATTTAAACATTATGAAGATGGGCCAGGGCACCAGGAACTCTCATTATGAGCCTTCCCTGATGTTAAATGGCCTGGAGATGGCTGTTCAAACTGCATTGTGTGCTGTTTCCCTGGACTAGTCGTTTCCTCCAAGGCACAGAATTAAAGCAGTGATGGATGGGACTGTTCTGCTGTTTATTTGGCCCAGTTTCACAATGTGGCAGTGAGGAACTGTTGAACTCCAGTTAAAACAAAGGAGGTGCAATAAAAACTTTCTGTGAACATCCTTATTGAGCTTAAAGGAAGAGTTTATTACTGGGAAGTCACACAGCACAAAATGAAAGATGGGAATGAGGACTGTCACCTGCTTACACCAGAAAGGAACAAGAGCAAACACGCCTATTGATTTCACATTAACTTTGCTATTTTAGCTGTCTCCCTGCTACTGTTCCCCCTCCTGCCTCAACCACACAACCTCAGAATCTAATAGACACATATGCAATAGGAGATCCCTATTATAAATGCTACCATTTCACATTTCACTTCTTTATCCCTTTAAGATACACTTTCTGTTTTCAACTTCTGTTGTCAGACACCTGGTTGGGGTGGCAGGTGAAATTTCTGGAAGTACCTTTAGTTCCACTTTCCAGAGTGATGGGGTAGCTCTGGGGTTTTCAAAAGCACAAGTCCCTTTCAAACTCTGATTGCTTTCAAACACATCTGCTTTCTCACAGGCAGTGGGAATTTGAGGCCCCAGAACTTCTGAAAATTCCAATAGGTGTCAGACTGTTGAAATAACTGCTTTTTAAAGAAAATTTAGGTACTACAAACTATAGTCTTCAAAGTATTTATGCATTGCTTCACTTGGCACTGCAAAGCCTAAGTGAAACAGATGGCCAACTCAGGTTTCCAAAAGTGACTCAGATACTCAGGAGCCCAACTCACTCAGGAAGTCAATACCAGTTAATCTTCTAAATGTCAAATGGCACTTTTGAAAATAGCACTTTCCATTACCAATAAGGACCTGAAACTTTGTGCTTTTTAAATGTTTGCTTTGTACCAAGTAATACCCCAGGCTCCACCTGTCTGTCTTTTCATGTTCAAAGGACAAGTGAGTAATGCAGCCCCTGCAGGCAGGTCACCAGCAAATCAGCTGGCTCTGCAGCACTATAGATTTTTTTCTTGTAAAGGGCATTTTTAGGCAAGAAGCTTAAGGCTTGGTGAGGGGGAGAGAGCTGAAGAATGTATTCACTTACAATTACCAGTGGGGCTTTCCCTGAAGAATGTATTTACTTACAATCACCAGTGTGGCTTTCTCTTGCTTGCTATAGCTTTAGTACTGAAAAGTAGAGACTGCACCCACCCCACATAAGAGCAAAGTTCTCTGTCAGGGCTTAATAAGTGTTTACCATAAATTTAAGCTGAATGAAGGAGGGCCATGCTAGACAAGCCTGGATGGCCTTAATCACACTGCATCATTAATATATGGGCAATTCTGAGGTTCCTGGATCCTCTGTGACATATAATCCATATGTCTTCTATAGCCCAGCACTCCCAGAGCATGGCCAGCTTTCTGGTCATTGTTACAGGCAGCAGAGGTTGAAACATGAAGAACTAAGAATTGTTTGGATGCTAGCCCACAATGCAGCACCTAGGAAAAAAGTGCACTGGGTTTCAAGTAAATTTTATGGATACAAGATACTAATTGTTTCTTCCTTCTGACACTATGGACCTCAAGACTGGCACAGGCCAAAGCTCTGCTTGTGATGGAGAGTTCCCATGCACCAGCCATTAGATGATCTAGAGGTCACCCGAGCAACTGCTAGCACATTTCTGCTGCAAATGGGTAATTAATCAAATCAATGTCCTCCCCAGAAATTGCCTGAAACTAGAGGGAGGATTGAGTTCAGCACATTTGGTATATTTAACCTGGAATGTCAAGTAGAGGAATAATGGCCATTATCTCCAGTATATATCTTAGAAGAGGGAGAAGTTAGGGAGGTGATTTCTAACCACATCAGTAAGTCTAAGACAGAGTAAAAAGACAGATGAATGTGCAAACTGATTTACAGAAGAGACTAGAGGGACACCAGTCCTACAAAGACCTGAAAGGTTAACTTTACCTATCCTTTAGGAAACTCTGGAAAAGTCTGCAAGTTCCAGTGTTTTCAGTTATCCTCACAGTTTATTTCATTTTCAACAGAAACAGGTTTGGGTTTGGCTGTATGTATTCCTTTACAAATACCATCACTGGTGGCAATGTGAACTCCCTATTTCTACAGCCTCGTGGGTAGGAATGCACAGAAGGAAGACAGCACTACAAATGGTACACTGTAAACTAGAAAATTCTATATTTTAAGTGTGTATATCTTTCTAATTTTATTTAAAAATTTAAATTACATTTAGTTAGCAAAGAGAGAAGGACTTTTGAAATATCATTCCTGGATCTAATAGTCTCTTCCACTGACTTAAAATATCATGTTCCCTCCAGAGGATTATTGTCATTAAGCTACTCAGAGTGTGACAACAACTGGGAGGTTTTGGCTATTGTAAGGCAGAAGCATTGAGAAAGAGGAATACAGAGACATGGAGGAGAGAAGTTGAAATGTTCACATCATCTACACTTCTTTTTAATTATAGAAAGAAAACTTTTAAAGGCTCAGGAGAGATGTGCTCTAGACAAGCACTTCTTTGCTTCTCTCCTACTCACAGTTAGAGCCCTTCTCCCTTCAGCCCTGCCAAGCCTGACCACTTGGTGACCCAGCTAATTAGCCCCTCTGATTCTTTTTTTTTTTCTTCAAATCCTCGCAGCTAAAATGAGGTCCACGGGGGTCTGGTGACTTAGTGCACAGTTCAGTGCTAATCTGTAGAGCACTTTCGCTCTGAGCCGTGGAAACGCCTTGGGATGGGAAGCCCCGGGCTCTGTGCTCAGCGCGGTGTTTAACACACGCTTTGCACCGTGGGAAGCAAGAACAGGGGCAGGCTGCAAGCAAGATTCCTGGAAGCTCCAGGATTGTTTCAGAGCTGTCTGTTCCTTATCCTTGATCTCTCACAGTCATTCAAGCTCATGGCCTCTCATGCAGGTGTTTCCACACATGGGAATTCGGACTCCGCTGAGGAAACAGAGAGCACATCCCCAAGCAGAAGGTGAAAACACAAAGGTGTCTGCGAGGAGCACAATTCGGCTTTGTGCGTGTGAAACGGGGGAGCTCTTTCTTGGGGAGGAGGGAGATGTTCCCTAAGGCAGCACAGATCAGGCTGGGGTCTTACAGAAACAAGTTGGAGATTGCTACCAGTCACAGCTCCTGAACTTTAGGGGTAAGAACCTTGGCAATTCAGTGCCTAGGAAAGTGCCATCCCCATCCCTGGTGAAGATGAAAAACTGCCAGCAACTGTAAAGCTAAAGGGTTTGCACACTTCCCTGCATCTGCCTTCAAGGACATCCAGAAGAGTTCTAATAAACAAACTAAAGAGATTATTAGATCTCAACAATTACTAGCCAATTCCACGCATAGATGTTTAAGTAGCATCATTTCTGGATCTTATAAGGTACATACTGTAAAATTCTGGTGTAAAGAATTTGCTTCAAAGAATCAACAGAATCGGGAATAAAGAATCAAAGAATCGGGAATCCTCAAACCCTCTTTAACATCTTCACTGGAACAAAAGATCTTTCTGTGCACCCTTTGACATTACTCAGGAAACAGCAAATTATCTGATCCAATTGGCTCATGTGTAAAATAGCATGCAGCAGTTAACTCTTTAGAAACCAAATCCCCCATCAGTGGATTTTTTAGAATAATATTAAATATCGAATAACACAATGCAAGAAATGAAAAATTGGGAAATGTAAGAAAACATAAGCAAAAATATAAGATGAAGAAGAAAAATTATTCTTAAACATAAGAAAATTTTTCATGCAGGGCTCAGCTACTCAGCAGTCATTAACATTACAAAGGGATGAAGTCTCCAACAATCTAAGTAATCTGAACAATTGAGTCACCCACCACAGTCCACAAAGACAAGGCTTCAAAGTAGTCAGGATTAATGGTCTTGCTTCCTGGCAAAATGAACTCATGCTTGTATATATGTGAGTATTTTTACAGACAGCAGCAACAGCTGTAGCAGAGCCTCACAAATACTTCAGTCGACTTACTCCAAAGAAGATGTTTGGTGTTTTCTTATCTTGAGAGAGTGTCACTGAAACAGAATCTTCTCTCTGACTAAGGTACATGGGGAGCTCAAAACTGGAACCACAGAAATAGATATTGATGAATATAAATTATTTACTGCACATGTGGGTCATGTGCACACTGCAGGGCCTGAAGCACTGTCCTGCTCGTGTGTCTGTGCATGTCCACTCTGCAGCCTTGCCCCACTTGGGTCAGAGCGTGCGACCCAAGTGAGAATATTTCCTTCCTCTTCATCCAAGGTTTATGAGGAGTGAGCCAGGCCAGAAGCCAGAAGGTGCCTGTGATGTACTCCAGCCAGTTATCTCATCTTGGTCATGAGACCCTGGCAAGAGCTGTCTGTGCTTTCTTTGAAGGAGGATCATGTGGGTTCAGATGATCTCAAGAAGAAAGGAATAAAACACTGGAATATCCCACAGCTGGGTATTGGTCTCCCCACGGGAGCTGCTGCCAGTGGCTGCTTGGTGCACACTGAGGGTAGAATTGGATGCCTGTTTTTCCTTCGGCCCACAGCTAAATTTGTAGAACTGTAGAAAGAGGAATATCCTTTCTAGCAACCCAAGGAAAAAACCCATAGGAGTTGTGAGGCAATCACAGCAGGTAGAACCAAACTGGGGAACTACGTATGGATAGCCACAGATACACAGCAATGAACAACATCTGGTTTGAAGTCCTCCTTCCCAGTTAGTCTCATTAAATTTCTGAGTATTTCTCAAGATACAAGTTGACAAATAGCATCTCCAAGTGGAGAGTCTCATCATCCTATGGCACTGTTTCCCAGATGACAAAAACACCCTAAGAAATGCTAATCAGACACGATTAGAACCTCTAAACCTAGCTGAACAATTGCTAAACTAACCAGAGACATGATATTCCTTTTGGGATTGTCAGAGGTACTTGCTGATCTCTGATTTGCTTGAAACCTAACAGTTCTAATGGGCCATTTCAGGCAGATCATCTACAACAGAAATTTCTTTTGCTTAGCACATTGCAGTGAACACTGCCACACAGAAGCTATAAACTATTTTGTGCAAGAGAAGAGATAAAAACATTGCAATTCTTGTTAGTTGGTCCATCAGTAAGGCTTTGGTTGACAGGGCACCTTGCTTTCAAGCTCTCTGATGGCATTGCTCAATATGCCAGTCTCATTATGAAGAGTTGAAATAGGAATGAATTCAGTGGCTGAGGTCACTCAAGTACTCCAGCAGAGTCATTATTGAATTTCTACTAGTGTGATTACAAAGAGTGCATGCTCGGTCCATTAATTTGCAGCATGGAAACCAGAAATCAATGGGGTGCTACTTAAAACTCCTTTTGTAATAATTACCATCAGGTATGCAGGTAAACACATGGGGAGGGAGCATGTAAGCTGTTGTTCACAGCCTTGAATGGGAAAGAGATTATCTGGTTTTCTGAGCTGTATGTCAGAGAGAAGGATGGAGAGATGAGTGAAAACTGAGTCTAAACTTGGAGTGAAATTCAGAAACAGAACCCCAAAGATCTTATTTAGCCAGGGTTTGATGGACCAGAGCCATTTGGTTTTTTTGAGAACTCACAGCTATCTACTACCTTTGAAAAGAGCAGCTCACCTCTGCCTTGTTCAATTGCCAGGAAATACCCAATATCCTCCAAACACTTCCTATGGCCCCTCCAATCCACCAGTTTATGTAACAAGACCCCACTCAAACCAGGTGATTTGTACAAGCCCTTGACACAGAAAGATAAATTCCACACTGATTTACACTGAAGGGACTGTGGCTGCACAGCTTAGGAAAAAAAAAAAAAAAAAAAGAAAAGAAAAGGTTGCCTTTTAAAATGTCAGTATTTGCTGATATTCACCATGAAGTGATAGTGAAATAAAACAAGATCTTCCTTGAAATACCAGAAATACCAGAGGTCTCCTTGCAGCCTGAATTGTAGATAAATTGCAACTTGGAAATTATAACTTACAGAAGTCAATAGAGAACTATTCTTTCTTGGGTAAGTCAGTTATGTGTGGAGAACTGCAATGATCTCTAATGCAAGTTCATTTTTTATGCTACAGGAGTTGTTTTGTCTGTAAGAGGCAAAGATTTTTACTTTCTAAGCTTGTAAAAAAGCAGGGGGAACTGAATGGAACCCATTATAAGAACATGAGAAGTCCCTGGGTTTGCTGAGCTGTGTTATGTCCAGCTGCACGTACATAAACACTAGTGTGTGCCACCAGTGCTCCTGCACTGTAAAGTGTTTGCAGAACAATAATGACACTGCCTCAGCCTCAAGCACTGCTAACGTGGCCTAGCAGTGGTCATGCAACAAATTCCTGTTATCCCCATGTCAGCCTGCAAAAATTCAAACTGCTTCACACCACGAAATGGATTTATTCAACTATATTCAGACAAAAACACAGAATTAGCTGGATAAGGGTGGTGATTATTTAACACTATTAAGAGTAGGAGCCTTGTCATAGGCAAGGACCCTGCTGATGTGCAAATAATGAACATGCTACTGCTTCAGCAAGCCCACTGGTACTGCAGCAGAGAGACAGCAGATGGATGGAGAGAGAGAAGAGGGCATTGAAATATTGAAAAAAAAATACTAGTGAGTTGTAAGATGAGAGCTGGATTTGTTAGCAGCCCAGCTGCTGCAAACATTTCTAGAAGATAAAATAAAAAGAGCAATGTTTTCTAAGCCAAAGATGTGTCTCAAAGAAGCAAACACACCTGGACTGAAGCACAACACCACCTGACAGATAGGACTTCAAATTGCTTCAGCTCAGGACCTCATGCTGGTTTGGTATCACAGAGCTGGATACTATAAATGAGTTTACACAAACATCTTATCATCGTGTAAGCCTTGATCCTACTTTAAATTACAAAACTGAGAATCAGTAAATGATTTTCATCCAACTAAGTAGAACTAAACCAACATAAAGCTGGTGCTAATGAGACAACATTCAGCTCTGCCAAGTGTTTAGTAAGATTCAACTTCCTCTATAAAGCCTGTATCAATCATATCAGTGATTTAAGTGATAATTTTAATGTGCTTATAAAATTACTTTTTTATTACAACTATCTCCTACTGGAGGATATGTGATGGATGTGATGCCAGAGGCTAATGAAATGCATTTAAACTCCTTCTGAATGTTAAAAAGAAAGAAAATGCAGCATGTAAAAGCCACTCGGGTGCTCTCTTCCTATGGGCTGGGTGTGGAGGGAGATAGAACATCAGACAGATGATGTGGACTCTGACCAAAGAAAGCAACAGTAATGTTTAACCAGCCCTCACTGCAGGTAGAGAAGTACCAGCACTTAATTACATACATGGGTCAACTGGGAATAGAACTTAATGGTCTGAGCAGAAGTGAGAGGCAGGAGTGCTGGCTGGAGGGACAGCTCTGCCACGAGTGGGGAGTGGGGAGTGGGAGCTCACAGCACCAGCAACATGCTGTAAAATCCTCCAAAGCACCAGTGACCATCATCTGCTGCTTTTCTTGTTTAACTTGTAAGACTTAGCAGCTATATAACAATTTTCCTCCTGATTCACAGAGCAATTACCATTATTATATAACGACAGAAATAAATAGAGATGTTTCTCTGTAAATAGGCAGTAGCACATTAAGCTAAGGGAACTTTGACTGAAAAAGTAAATCTCAGTAAGCCAGTGAAGAAACAAATGGTTCACCTGTCTACTTTGTTAAGCTTTGTCTAAGGAAAAAGTCTCAGACAAACAGGGATGCTTTACCACTGTCAGCTGGTTAGCTGCTATTGATCTAACAGAGGCATGACATTGGGAAAATGTTTAAAATCATCTTTTTTATGAGATTGTAGCCTACTTTGCAGAAGTCCCTCCTGACCAGTTTTAAGCATCTTGTGTTCAGAAGAATTTTGTTATTATGAAATTCCTCAAGCAAGAATAGGGCAGAGGGCTTATGGTTCTAAGAAACATAGTTCAGTTTGCTCTGAATACTAACAAAGTTCTTATTCACTTTATTCTAGAAAGTTTGGCTTTGGGCGCTTTTTCCTAAATTTTCTTCATTCTTTATTGCCTGACTGATTTATTTCCTCTGCTGTGAAAGTTAGAGAGGAAAGCAGAGTTGCTTGGCAGCATGATGTGGTATTGCTGAACTCAGCTGTTTATGGCTTTTAGCAGATGTTTCTGCTTCAAAGACAGTGTGAGAAAAAAGACACATGAACAAATTCCTCCCCCTAGTTCTGGATCCTTTGTCTCTTATCTTCCACTGCCTCCAAATCAGAACGAAGGCTACGTTACAATAGCTGCTAATACAACCAAACCATGCCAACGGTCACAGAGGAATAAAAGCTGACCTCACCCCAAATTAGAGCTCTTGATTTAAAGTGCAAAGAGAAAAAAATTAACAGAAGTGTCAGTCCATGAACGTGCTGCATCAGAAGGAGATTTTCACGGATTTCCTTGCTGTGAATTACAGTTGATAGAAGTGGAAGCAACAGGGATTGCTGTGTGCAAGGCCAAGAACACAGCAGCCTTTAGTGGAAGATGCAAGTGGGACAGCCAGCCTTTCCTACTGCACATTCCATGAGCTGGGCAAAACACATGCTGAGACAGAAGTAAAAGGCTGAAGTAAACTGTTGGTTTTCCAGTCTCTCTCTGAGACACGATTACTCTATCAGATAATAAAAAATATTGTCACGTTGGACATAAGGAATTACAGATATTATTGAGCCCATCTATCAGTCTGGAATGGATATAAAGCTGTTGTCCTTTTGCATATCCTCTTCTATTTAATATGTGTGGGGCTTGGCTCTATTTACATAAGAACCAAATTAAACAATATATCCAACCTGACTGGAAAGCAGGGAAGGAACTGACGGCAGCCTTCTCAGCCAGGCTGGGTTGCTGCACACATTGGCTAAGCCTCCAGCGTTTGGATTAGATAAGCATGGAAAAAGCTTTTCCAAACTATACAGATTTGCTGCACAAACAGATTTGATGCTTTCATTTGGGCAAGAAATATGTGAAGAATGACCTTTCTTGTGGTGCTTCAGCCCTCCTGCTTCCCAACAGATACAGGAACTCCAAAGAAAAAAAAAAAAAAAAAAAGATATAAAAAAATATTTTGTTGGAACTTCTGTAGAGATCATGGGTAAATCTCTATTAGTTAATATTTTGTTTTTGAGAGAGAGAAAACTCATGGGAATGCCTTAGTCCCTGGCTAAGGCTATGTAAACTTATCTATAAAGACTAAAGTAGTACTTTTTGAATGGTCAGGACTGAGTCTAACACTGGCTTTTGTTGAAAATTAATTTCAGTAGTGCCTAAAAACAGGCTTTCAAAAACTTCCTCTTAGACTATAATATCTTGCTTTGAATTTCAAACAGAAGAGAGCTTATTGCTACACACCTGATAAGAAAGAACACACTTTCCATTTAGCAACTTCTGCAATACTTGTGCAGATCCTCTTGCTTTTCTGTGTGAGCCTTTATCTGTTAGAAAGCAGCTATTTATGCTGATGACAAGTTAAACACAAATTGCTATTGAAAAAAATGACTGATAACAGTGTTGTTAATTCTTTGAATTATTGTAGGGCAAACACCCTAGTTATGGATCAGGGCCTCACGGTGGTAGGTGACAGATGAATACAAGAGAGACATACCTTGTTGCCATGACATTTGCTGTAGTTATCTCAAATTTGATCCTCCTGAACTTTCATTACTGAAAGTATTGAAAGGAAAGGGCCCTTCAGGCTCAGTGAGAGTCCTTGTCCCTGAGGGCTCCCGGGGAATTCACTTTCCTTAATGCCCATTAAATTGAAACCACTCAGGATTCACAAGGTTCAAGTTGCTCTACTCCCACAAGCACCCAGTAAGCCAGTAAGGTGTGAGAAACAAACACTCCCTCTCCAGTCACTTCGTGCAGATGCTTCCTTGGCCACTGCAGCACCCGGCTCCTTCCTGTAGGCAGCCTCCTCCTCACAGAGACACCAGAGACATTCTTCAGCCTTCCTCCCTCCCTCCCCAGCTCGGCCCTTTGATAAACACTCCTCACATTCAAAGCAGCAAAAGAGGAGCCATATGAAAGGCTCCTTTGGGAAGCAACCTTCTAACCCTGGTCCTCTGTGCCCTAGAAAAGATTTTGTTCCAAGGCTCAGCTGGCTGATCCTCCACCATATGTGCAGATGTCCAGCGTGTCTTTGGCACCTCCACTGTACGCTGGAGACATCTGTGCCCCAATTTGACCTGAAGCAGGCAGCCTAACAGAAAGAGAAACCTTAAAATGCAAAGACAGCAGGCAGAGATAAACGATTTGGGAAATCAGATGAGAAAGGGTGGAGAGAAAGGATCTTTAAAGCAGTAGGTAAAGGTTTAGCTGTGTTATTCCTGATCCTGTTATTGACAGCTACACGCAGATGCTCCCGTGTGTCATTTTAAGCAAGCAGATGCACATGACAAGCCTGACTCACCTTGGAAGCTCCAAGGGTTACTCTGGTAATTTGCCAGCAGCCTAAAAGACTGCACCTCATTTGCATCGAAATATTCATGATGCTTAAAACAAAACACTCAGGGGGTCATAATGCTTGTTCAGATGTGAATTTCTCATAAATTAAAGGAAATTGTTTCTGTTTTGGGGTTTAATGGTAAAAGAACTCCCCTGCTGATGTCCCACAGTATCTAGTTTGTACAAACCATTTTCTGCAGACGTGATGTCCTGAAGACTATACAACTTCCCCAACACCCACTGCTGCAGCTATGGCAAGTGCCACCTCAGCTCTGATCCTGCCTCAACTATCAGTCAGAAGGATAAACAACTGTAAAATGCAAAAATCCTGACCCGTGAGCACCAAACCCCCGTGTCCTTGTGAAAATTGCACCCTCTGCTCAGACTGCAAGGTTTTGAGGTCAGCAGTCACCACTGCCACTCTGCTGAGCTCTGCAAACTACAGTGACCCAAAACTGTGCCAGAGGAAGATGACCCAGATTCTAAAAGAATTAATAACATCCACCCTCTGCTCATAATGTGCGAATACTCTTCTCTGTTCCCATGCACTGGGCACAGACTGACTCCCTTCAGGCAGCCAGACACACACACACACCACTCGCCTTACAGAGTTTCAAGTTTGAAGCTGCTGTACATCTACTATATACTCTCTACTTTTATTTTTTAATCACAAGAGAATTCACTTCACTGACACCCCTCGGCAGCATATGGTGCTGCCAGACAGAGAAGCCCAGAATTGTGATGGCTTTGTTGTTTTCCTCCGTGCCTGATGATAGGAAACACAACCTGGGAACATCATTATCTGTTTCCAGATGAAAACAGGGATACCCAGACAGTGTGAAAGAAACACAAAAATAAAACTTGTGCAGATGTGGCAAGGGGGAATAAGTGATTGCGACACAGTCTGAAACATCAACATAACATCTGGAAGCACTCTTCCCAAGCCTGCCTCTTTATCAGACAGATGGCTGGAGAGCTGTAAGCCCACAGGCCTCTCAAAAGGTTCAAGGCCAAGAGGATAAAGTGCTACATCACAGCAGTTTTCCATTCTGTCAGCTTTTCTAAGCATCTCTTCGGTCTCCCACACTCGGTTCCTCCGCCCGGCTGACAGAAATCTAAAGCACTGGGTGACTCCATTCCTCCACAAACAACACACACCATCCCCAGGCAGCCCAAGAACAGGCTGAAAGAAGCTCCTTGCAGTCCATTTGCAGGTTGGAAGAGGTCAGAGGAGTTAGGCCTAGATTAGCCCCAGTCACTGCTGTTTACTTCTTGAGAGCCATAGGATGCTCTGGCTTTGGCAGAGAACTCAGCTTAAGAAATTCCCCCAACCCTCCCTGCTCCTACCCTTAATCTGATTTTCTCATCCCCCCAGCTGACAGCTTACCAGCTGCTGGAGCTATGCTAGTAAAAAAGTAGGAAAAAAAAAGACAATTCAAACTGCTTAGGTTAAAAATAAGCCTTGCTCCATCTTGGAACAGCTCTTATACCCCATGGTGGCAATCCAGAGTGAAGCACATGACAAATAGAAGCCCTTTCACTGAAGCTGTTCTCAGGGTAGCTGTGGTACATCATAAATCACCCACACAAGCCTTAGGCTGGAACCAAACAGAGGCAATACTAAGATATGTAAATGGTTATAATAGTAACCAAAAATACATCTTCATCTATCCTGAGGACATATTTCAAACCTACCAGCTTTCCTCCAGAAATAAGAAACAAGGGAAAACACCAAGCAGTAGTCTAAGACTTGTTTTCACTAATCAACACTGTTGTTATCCTCATCAATAGCTACTTGAATCTCAGCACAAATTGCATTATGAGGCACACAAACATTGCTGATTTCAGGCTGTCTTCAGTTACTTGTTATAGTGGTAAAGTCTATGAATACATCTGAGTCAAGAAGCCATGGCTCTTGGCTGTAGCAGCACAAACTCAAACAGAACAAATATTACTTTGAAAAGTAAAAGAGCATGACCCACTTTAATTCTTAAAATGGAATGGTAAACAATTATTGACATGATGAATCTACAATATGTTCCTTTTTAATTATTTATGTAATGTGAAAAGTATATTAGCTACTAAGTGGTGTTGCATTCAGATATAAACTGCTTGTTTCAAAGTGCTTACAGTGTAATTATATCCATACACTAACAGGAGAAATATATGGGAAAAGAAAAGCAACATGGCAACAAAAATGCATCATTTTCTTGAGTATGGGCATTTGTTTCCAGGGGTATGAAGGGGAAATAATACAATGGTTCTCCATGGTGCATCAGGGAGATTCCCAAGTAAATGAGAGCACAAAGGGCAGAATTTCCCATTCATGTGTTGAATACATCACTCTCCCCATGACCAGAATGAATCCTGGATGGAGTCTGATCTGGCTTCCATAAAACAGTCTGTGGAAGGCAGCATTCCAATGCACTGAGAATCTAGTATGAATTTAAGTAATATTCTGACTTACTTCACAACTAAATGGGGACTTGTCTCAATACAAGGGGAGAGCCAAATTAGTCCCATTGGTTTCAACAGAGGAAAAAGGCACAACTGTAGAAGACCTTTCATTCTGCTGTATCTCTGAGCTGTGCTAGAAACAGTTGGCCACATAAAGAAAAATAAACTGTCATCTTCTTGACAAGCTGTGTGAATGTTCATAAAACATTAAAGAACTACAAACTTTCATTTACTTGCTTTTCAGAAGCTCTTTTGCAAAGACAGTGGAAAACACCTTTCTGCTTTTATTAACCAACACTTGTAAGTTGGCTGAGTTTGCAGCAAGAGAAGATTGTCTTGATCCTGGAACTCCAGAACACCACCTCACACCTACAGTGACCTTGATCCAGAACTGCACATCACCCACATGAACTGCACTGCTACAGTAGCCTGAAAAAGCTGGTGGCAGCACCAAAAGGTCCCATTAGGGACTTGCAATTCACAACCAAATTAAAATAGCTTAATAGAATATTTGTGCTCTGTGCAGAGGGCTCCCAGTGACACTGAGAAACTCAGCAGCTGTAATGCCCACTGCTCTGTGTGCTTTCCCACTGGCATCTCAGTACACACATGCCCAGGTTTCCCTAGCCAGGTTCTCCTTGTACTCAAACACTTCATTCTAACCTAGGTTTCATGCCCTCAGGAGATACTATTTACATACACAGATGAAAGCAGCATCGTTTAAAACATTTGATTCTTATTTCAATAACTAGTGCTAAAATATTTTTAATAGGTTAATTAAGCTTTATGCAAATTGGCTTGAGAAGATTGAATTTGGGGTTTGCTAACCTGTCTATTATAGTTCTGCAGTTGCAAATACACCCAGAGTTACATGCTGTTCTAAAGTCACATCCTCCCTTTCACAGTTTGGTTTTTTCCTTCTGGCAGGCTCAAATGATGGATTTTTCCTTTACCTCCCCCTTGCCCAACCTCTCCACTGCAAATCTCAGTAGCTGCAATGATATCAGGTATAAATACATCGAATCAGTGAGCTACTCATGACAAGATAAACTTCTGTGCTTTACAGATGTCTAATATTTCCCAGGCACTCTCACTGGGCACAGAATACAAATGTTAAAATCTGCTCAGGTTTTCTGTGCCTGCAGATAGTACAAACTGACTGCTTGGGAAAGCAATAACCAACCCAGTATCCACCCAAGATTTTATGATACTCTTCAATGAGCCCAGGTTTGAGGCTAATAATAAGTGCAGAGCTAGAGAAGCATTGCTTGGGTCTGTCCAGTGAAAATGCTCTGTTTGGACTAACGTGCAGCAGTGGGGTCAAAATTCATTATGAACATACACAGCAAGAGCACAGTAATTTCCACTGAAATCAACAATATATGGCTTTACTGTGTGCTGTGGAAGACAGTAATACTTACTACAAAAAGCACTGCTTTTATGGCTGTGGAACAAGTAGGCCAAGTCTCACTAAAAACATATTAAACAGGAAAGCAGGCACTGGCAGGCCAGTTCATACCAGTGCTCCCTGGAGTGTACTGCTTTGCCTCTGATAGTTGTCAGCATTTGGCTCAGCCAAGGAACCTCCAATTCAGGAAGAAGTAACTATTTGCAAAAGGGGATTTTTCTGTATTCCATACAAGACACTAACTACTGAAAGGTTGGAATTATCCTGTACCAATGCTGGAAGAATTTATTACTTGCTTGGTGAACCAACCACAGAAGCTGTGATATGTTCAGAGAAATAAGGTCAAAACTATCAAGCTAAAACATTATATTCAGTAAAAACCTTTAAAATTAAGGATATTCATGCCAAAATGATACCCCTTACACCCCCTGCAACTTAGGCCTATTCTATTCATTTTATAATTTTAACTGATGAATTTTATTACCTGGAAACTGAGATGCCCTGTTATAGATCAACAGATGGTACCATAGTTAACTTAAGTGTCTCCAGATTTCCAGGCTACAGGTTTAATAGCTATGAGCAGTGGTAATATGAGTCCTAAGCCTTTCAACCAACGAATGGTAGCATGGATGTAAATGAGTTTAATGTGCTGAGAATATGAGGTTTCATACCTGTTCCTGGAACTTGGGGATATCCTCTGACAAATAACTGTAGTGGTGGAATGCTTTCCACCGTTCCCCACTTCTTGCTTCACGTCCCACTGCCGAGGGTCACTTGTCTTTGCACTGAGGATATTTACACCTTTCTTCACCTTTGCCCTGTTGGAAACAACAATTGTAAAAGTTGACAAGAGAGTCTTTCAGGACTGTGATCTTCTGAAGGTAGCTCAGGCGTGGAAATCTCATTGGAGCAGCTTTAAGCTATGTTTCTAACCCATCAGTAAGACAGACAGTGGCATCACGATTGCAGATCTAAGACATCACATCACATTTTTGGACACACCTTCATGTGTTCTGCTAACAGGAGGCTGGGGTTATGATTAAGACTGAACCTGTAAGGAAACAACACTCAAGGTTCTTGTCTCTATTCCAGCAATAATTTTTCCTAAAGAGAAATTCGTCCCAACACAGAAGACTCAGACAGGTTCTGTTCATCTGCATCAAGACAAACTTTGATAGAAGGCAGATGAAGTGCCCTTGCCATGGCAAAGAGGCTAAAGCATGGTAAAAAATTGTATTTTTCTAAACTACTTATGCAACACAATGTTAATTATAGAGTAAAAATCATCATCTAACAAGATGTTAATATTCTTCACATTTATGAGGACTCAGCACCTGGTCTTTTTGACAGTAAAATACTGTAAAAACATAGTCATGAATGACTGAGTGTGCACTTGACTTCTTGATGCTCTTTCTCAACAGTGAGAAAAAAACAATTAATTGAAAGACATTGAAAAAGAAAACATTATTTTTTCCTCAGTATAAGAGCACAAGTTCTTAATTCTCACATTTGTAACATGAAACACTGTGGAGCTTCATGAATTGCTCACTTGCTCTAGTAAAACTACCACAAATCTGATGCCTCCCTAATGCCTTCAGGTGAATTACTCAGAAATGAAAACAGAAAAAGGAAAGGAAGAATCAAATCCATTAGTGAAGGTTCATTAAACCTCTAAGTCCCATTAAGTTTTCCAGCATACTGCAGTTCAAATAAATGAACTATAAATAAACATTTCATTAATAAGAAAACTACCATCCATCTTGAAATCTGTATAAATCCATCAGTAAGGTTTGGGTAGCATGTATTTTAGGAGATGTCTGGATATATTTCAGGATACTGATATTAAGCAACTAGAGAAAAGTAAAAAGTGATCACTTAGATACTTTGTTCAGCTGTTCCTTGAGATAGGCTCTGAATTGGCACAATGTCAGTCAAAATGAGGTTCCTCATATTTGGATTTTCAACAGAATTACAACTTTGTCAGCAGCTGCAAATTGTTCTTTCCACCATGCAGCTTGACACAGTCAATACCTGGGCTCCTGTTAATTAGGATGGACATTTTGTATGGCCAAGGTTAGTGGTGAAATGCACTGCCAGAGGATGAAAGACCATGGCTACAATGCCATTTTGTTAATTAACTATGGTATGGGGCATTAAGTTGAGTAGTTTTCACACATGCCATTATATAAAACCCATTAAATAAAAAAATTCCATCCCTGGGTAAAGTAGGTTATGTTTAGTTAGAAAAATCAATGTTGTGATTGCACTTAGCACTGGAATTAGGGTATGAACACCCAGAAGGTTGACCTTCCTAAATAAATATGCAGAAGCACAATTTGCAACTCTCCCTCTAAAAAGGACATAGAGTTTTATATAACAAGGTCAGTGGATGAATCAGAACTGAGCCCCATACATTTTTAAATGCAGACTGCATGCATATGCTACAGATGTTTTCACTTAAAATTTTTATTTACTTAGCATTTAAGTGCTAGCAAGGAAAAGTCTATTTGATTCCTTACCGAAGATTTGTTGACCTTGTTGTATGCTTGTGATGAAATATTAATATTTTAAATCAATATTGCCAACTTTGTACATAAAAATTTCTAAGTTCTAAAACCCTGAGACCGACGACTTGGAGGCCAAAGTGCTAGGCAGTCTGCTGTATTTACCCACCTCTCTGTGCAGTATACACACATTCACCATGTTTATTGAAGGGAGGCAGGTACAGTGACAATAACTGGAGATGACAAACAGCTGAAGTACTCCTGGTTCCTTAGTGCTTCTCCCCCTTGCCATGTCTGCTTATTTACAAGTAGATGGTTGTCCTGTCAGAGGTTTTTCCACACAGCTCTACAAAGTACCCACCAGCCACAACTTGTCAGCTTGGACTTCCACCCGAAGTGGAGGAAAAAATGGTCCTCTCCTCCATTATTTTAGGCAATTATTGTATTTTCTGTGGGTGTCCCTAAATTGTGTCTGTCTCTTGGTTATGTGCTCTCCACAGTAGCAGTATCCAAATCAAGGCCCAAAGTCTGCTGCTCAGCAATGAAAATCACCCTTTCCTTTTTTCTGGTTCTAAACACAGACCCTGTTAAGTCACCTACATATGAACAAAACCTATGGGCAGCAGGTCATTTATTTGGGTTTGCTTGTCTATGTGCTGAAAGTTAAGCACAGGTTTTATTCTTTGCTAAAAGCAGGCCTTGCAATGGAAAGATGAAAGAAAGCCCATCATTAGGAATGGCAGAGAATACCAGAGGTCAGTCAGCTTCAATCCCACAATGGATCCAGGACTCCATCTGAATGGGGTTTTGAAGCTTTATGAACACGTGGCAACCAGAACAGTAAAAGACTTTCTTGCTTAAACTTCTAAGGTTATTAATTCACAGCACAAGAAATTTCTGCCTCAACTTTGTCTCAAAATAACCATCTCTCCTGAAATCTCTTCAAATGGAGAATTACAACATTTTGCTGCCGTGCAGTAAAAGCATCATCTCAAAGACAGTACTTGAAAAAGTCTCCAGCAGCCTGCCTAAAAATCAGGACTTAATTTTTGTCAAGATCAAGTAAAAATATTAACTTACAGAATCTCACAGCAAATGCATTTGTGTAAACTGTGCAATTTCCAAGCAAACAGATCATTTCTAAATTGAGGCTTTTAGTTGTATACAAAGATTTCCATTTAGCACTTTATCTTCCCAACACATCACACTTAGAAACTGTGTTTCTAATTAATACATTCTGATCAACTACAGATGAAAATCTAGCTGTTCCATTTCCCTGTCCTCAGATTACAGGAAATCTCAGTAGTATTTAGACATAATACTATTTAGCTGATAAATACAGTAACAGAAAGGTGATTGAATCAGCAGCAGCCAGAGCTGAAGATGTGATTTAGGATTTCAGGAGCTCCAATTATAGTTTCCTATTTACATTTTAATCTCAGATAACTGCTATGGCCATGGAAGGCTTCTGCCACCTGCAGCAGCACTGTAGAGAGGGTGGACTGCTGAGCACTCCACACACTGCATGATTTTGCTGACGTGCTGATCCTAGAGAGCATCGCCTCTATTACTCCACACAGAGCCAAGTGGGGCTGCACTGCCTGGGTGTGCTGTGATACAGGAAAGTAACCTACCAGCAAAGCAAGAATGCAAAGTTACAGGTAGGCTAACACCTCATGAAGCTGACCAGCAGCCCTTGGCTGTAGAGGTCCCTGACTCCCTTCAGGCTTGCTCCCTGGCAGGCTCAGTTGGTAGCATTAATGAGGGGATGATTTAGGTCTCTGGCTGGCTCACTGCACTGTCAGACAAGCAGCAGTGTTAGTGCCAAGGAAATGCAGAAGCAGGAAGCAAGGGGTGAAGGAGAGAGCAGGGCAATACCCTCAGGTACCTCTCACATGGGTTAGCAGTATCATCAAGCTACTCCAACAGAAAGCTTACACAGCACCTTGGCTAGACAAGGCTGCACTAAAGAATAAAAAGCTAAATCAATCAGCTCCTATAATCAGCGAGCTTTAAAATATCTGGAATAGTTTTTCAAGCACTAAACCTTCTGGTTGCTGTTATTCTGTTTGCAGAGGGTTAGCCTCAGCTCTGCATCTCCTGTGCTCCCTGTCGATGCCACGCTGTCCTCAGCAGGATGCTCTTTGATCTTGGAGCAGCCTGGGTTGAGATCAGTGGCCACTGCTTTGCACAGACAGTCTCTTCAGCTCACATCTGTTGTCCAAACTGCTGTGCCAGAAGACTTTTCTTCAGGAATTATTTGAAATGTAAATATTAGAGACAGATGCAGGTTGGGTCTAAGCAGGGGGGGATTGGCTCATCTATAAAGTAGTCCCTGGGTCAGAGGAGCCAAGGATGGGCACGTTGTACCTCACCATGCTGGGCGAGGAAGAGGATGGTCATGCTAAATCCTCTGCATTTCCACACTTAAATCCTTGTCTGTTTGCATTTGTCAGATCGGTGCTTCATCTTAACAAATACTGACCCCTTTTGGTCAATCTCCTCGGGAGCCTCAATGTTTCCTGCAGCTCTTCACTAATCCTCCCTTAGTTGTCCAGACTTGTGGAAGCCCTTGACATTACTGACTGTAAAGGTCACATTGTAAGAAATTATTTTACTGTATCTCCCAAAAGCCTGCTGGCCTGTTTCTGGGCTTCACCTTCCAGCAAGTCTCTCTCAGCCTTCCCAAGTTCTGCCAAAAAATGTTCAACTTCTTCCTGCCATGATTTAAGTTCACTCTTTCCTTCTTTGTTCCTCAAGTAAATCAGGAGATTAAAAGCCAGCTGCAGGAACCCATAAAACCCAGGCAGGAGACTAACCACAGCAATTAAGCAAGATTTGTTTTATTAAGTAAATCTTTTTCCTTTCATCTTTCTATGTGAAATGAGTTGCTAGATCTCACTGCAGCTCTGAGTGAACAGGACAGACATCTGCCTGGTAAGAAAATATTCATTAAAACCCTTGTTGCTGGCCTTAGTTTAGAAGCCAAAAGCAGAACAGAAGAGTATGAGCTGGTCAGGCATGTCGACCTTTCAAATATTCTCCTTTAATTTGCAAAATACCCAGGCAGACTGTGATTAAGTGGCTCTGGCTCTGCTTAGGGAATATGAGGAACAGGTACCAACTCTGGGCTTGCTGTATGACTCCACACGAGCCACAGGAGCCCTGTTTGCCTCCATCTTACCTTAGCAAGGAGATTTCCACCTGTACTTCACATGGTCACCTCTTTGCTATAGAGGTTTTCATGTTCAAGCCACATACATGGGTAAACAGAAAAACAAAGTCAACTTAGGTAGTAAATACATCAGGCAATAAACTACTGCTAAGAGTAGTGTTTCAGCTTTGGTTCCTGTTAAGAAAGTCAGTCTAAAGGGCCATGCATGGGAGAATTTTGTTTTCTTTGCTTCTTAGATTTACAACATGAGCTAATCATTAGTAAAAGTGAAGATCTTCTCAGAGCATGTTTTTCTCCTTCAGGCATCTTCTTTCTCCTGGAGTATCCAGAAGAGGCCTTCTGGAAACAGCTTTTGTTAAAAAAAGCATAAACACTCTTCAAACTATCCAAACAGCTAATCCCTAAGTATTTAGTCCTTGCTCTTCACTCCTTCCCCTTCTTCTTTCACTTCTTAGAATGCTGGTCTATTTGAAATAACTTTGAAATAAATGCCATGTCAAGGCAAAAAGAATGGAAATATTTTACTTTGCAAATGCAGCAATCAAACCCTTAAGAACCTCCAAACCAGAACACTTAGCTTGTTGAATGTAGGTGTAATTCTGTGAGCAGCTGAGACAGATGTTGGTATTTCTGAAAGTTCCTCTGTCAGCTGAATTGGACTAATTCAGCTTCCCCAAAACTGGGGATTTTGGTGACTTCACTGTCCATTCAAAATTACATCAGTTCCTTCCATTGCCAGGGAGCAATCCTGGGATTCAGAACTGCTCAGGGGTTGTTCTTTTGTAGGGTTTCTTACATAACAAAAATTCTCTTAGACACTAGGAAAATCAGCTGTCTTATTTCAATGGCAATAGGTGCTTCAGATCCCTTAGGAAGCTTTGAAGAGCTCAGCTGCAAGGCACAAGGTGGATGCTGGCAGCTGTATTTATTTTTTTTTTCCACCAAAAAAAAAAAAATCCAATGTGATCTGGGATGTTCCAGTCACAGAGTTCTTTGGTTTGGGGTGATATCTGTGGTTAACTCTTTGTTACCATTTCCAGTCCTTTTGAGGTGTCTGGTATCCTATTCTTTATTTTAAAAGAGGAAGAAAAAGAGCCACTGTCTGTGAAGTTTGGATACCACTACTTAAGTCACAAAGGCAGTCATTTAACCTCCTATATCTGTCTCAGCAGAACTGCTTTCTCCAGCACTGAATATTAATAGAACCAGGTTAAGGGATTATAGGAAATGCAGGAGGGAAAAAATAATAGTAAAATGAAACTTTATATATA